>JAQQRF010000274.1:0-104042 GCA_030523145.1 Trissolcus brochymenae | reverse complement strand
TAGAAAAAAAAAAAATATTTTTACAATTACTTAAAAAAAAAAAAAAAAAAAAAAACAATTTTCAAAGTTCCGTTTTTTTCTTAATTTTATGTTTATTCATTTACAAATTTTTGTTGAATGAAAGGTTATAAATTTAAGAAAAAATGGGAATTTTGAAAATTGTTTTTTTTTTTTTTTTTTTTTTAAGTAATTGTAAAAATATTTTTTTTTTTTTCTATTAGTTTTCTATTTTTTTATTTTGAAGTATAAAAAAAGGAATAGATTTTATGAATGAACGTACGTAAGCGCGCGTAAGCCTAAGTGTCGGTGATAAATATAGGAAAGGTGAGCAAAGACGTGCAGTTTCTTCCAAGTCGATCAAAGAGTGCCGCCGATGTTTGAAGATCGCGCCGATGTTTGATTAACTTATTCTTTGTCAGCGCTGTTAACAAACCCTCGACCGACCCCCTCGCCCTTGCCCCGGGGAACACTTCATTATTGGATTCGTTGTTTGCATTAGAGGGGCAGGGAACGACGGACCTTTTGAGACACCGAGACACACGATATTTCGTCAGAATAATTAACGAACTCGTCACTCTGCGATTGAAAAAAAAATATTCCTAATTTAAATTCTGAATTCCAATTAAAATAAAACATTTTTTGTTTTAAATAAAATGTATCGTTGAAGAAATTGTTCTTTAATTAAATGAATGCATCTCATTTAATTAAAGACTGTTTGTTACAATGATTAAGTTTCAGATTCGTGTTTTTATACTGGTTTTTCATACAAGTTTTAGTTCAAATTTTCAAACTAAAAGGCCTTTAATCAGATCTTCATTTTGTATTCCTACACCGATTTTTCATTAAGTTAACAATAAAACTTAATTAAACTCGTCCTCGTTGAATTATTTAACTTCAATTCAACATAAAATCACTTAAAGCGTGGCTCTAATTGCGACTTCTTGAATCGCAGTCGCGCGATCTAACAAACAATGCTAAACAGCGCTGAATGACTTTTCACATCGCGTTGGGACAAAGTCGGCAGTATAAACAAACGCACTCGCGTCTCCGTCTTTTTCATCGACCCGTCTGCACAGTTTGCACAGAAACAGATACTACGATGCAATGCAAGACGCGCGTGCAAATATGGGCGCGCACTTCAAATGGGATATTCCCCGGTGATTCCTCGCACCGGCATTGTTTTCTCAAACGCCGAAGAGTCTGATCAAAAAATCCGAGAATTCTTGATTATGCGCTCTGTATTACATCAAAATTTGTTATTTGTTATAATTCTCAATTAATATAAATCTTATAAACAAAATTTAGACAAATGATTAAATGATGAACTGAAGAGTTTTCATTTTATTGATGAAGAATATCTTAATTTTTTTTACAGATCCGAGGCAATGGTCGGAACAAGCAGTTGTACACTGGTTGCACTGGGCAATCAGGGAATTTTCGTTAGAGGGTATGGCAATGCAACCATGGCAGCAAATGTCCGGAAAACAAATCTGTGCCATGGGCAAGGAATCTTTTCTCGCACTTGCGCCCGCGTTTATGGGCGACATCCTGTGGGAGCATTTGGAAATATTACAAAAAGGTAAAAATAATTTGTTTCTAAACTGAAAATAAAATTTCAACCCCGAGTTCGAAACATCTAATTTTAACTAATGCCCATTTTAATTTAATAATTTCAATTTTAAATGACAAAATGCCTCACGTAAAGATTGTGTATCTGGGATTTGGAAATATCTGGCAGTTTGAAATTACAGGTTTTGGATTGAAAATTGAAGAAATGGGAGTTGGAGGATCGCATGTGAATCGCGAAAACAGATCGTGTTTCGTGAAAATCTGTGATTCTCGTGGGCGTAGTGATTTCATTCAAGAGAAAAGTCCGGGGCCCCGGATGCACTGAGCTACTTACGACATCTCTCTGAGTGTCCAAGAGGCCCCCTCAAGCTTCCGGCCGTGACGTCCCTTTGTCACAGAACGTTATTGGACAAAATTTGGCAGATCGAATCCACCGTCCTTTGCTTTGGCTCGTGTAATGCGACACCGATGTCACATTACTTTTTCGTTTAACAGATTGGACCATTTTTTTCGGCGTCAGTTTACTGCTTTGGATATGACAAATTTTATCTCATCAAATAAACTTGACGGGCCTTTTTTCCTGTCCGTCTTTTCTACATCTGAGAAAGAAAAAAAAACGTACTAGCATTTTCATTTTATTTTGTAATTGAAATAATGAAACTTGGAATTGGATGTTGCAATTTTTTGTTGTAAAAATATTGCACAACTGAATTACCATCAATTAGCATTTCGCATTACGAAGTCGAGTACGAAAACCCTTTCTGGATCGTGTGCATTTCATTATCGCGCGATAAAGATGCGGCAAGTGCGAAAAGTCATTGTCATACGCTCTCTCCCTCTTTTGATTTTTTTTATCCATCTTCATTGTTGTAGAACAGCCGGATTTATGCGTTCACCTAGAGCAGCAGAGTCAGGCGCACCGTGGGTAATCGCTTTGATTCGTCGAACGAGAACGGATATTAGGAAACTCTTGCGCTGCTAAAAAAGTAGAAACTAAAAAGCCGCATCCTCTGTTGCTTGACACGAAACCAAATTAACTAATGTCACTTTTGCGAATCGATTGATTTCAAACTTTTTTTTTTTTTTTTTCCAAGAGAAAAGCGTGATTCCTTTCAGTCCTGTGAAGAAATTCTAGTCAAATAAGTGTTTCGTACAAATTAAAAAGAACTAAAGAAGGAAAACACATTTCGAAATGAACTTCCATATAAGTAAGAAATTAAATGCTGGAGTAAATTTTTTTGTTCGTTAAATTTGAAATTTATGATTAAAGTTTATGTTAACACAAGCAGTAAAGCCACTTTAATTTATGAATCAAGCGAAGCATTGTAGAAGTAATTCAAAATTTATTAATGAATCGTTAAACAAATGAATAAGATATGCTTTTTTCATGAAAACAATGTGTAATAAGATTGACTAAGGGACTGGTGCGAGTCTCATTGACGCAAATGTGCCCCTCCCCCCCTTTGCCCCCCCTCTTTCTGTTTCCTGTTGGTTTTACGCAAGGACTTCCGGCCGAGCGGCTCTCCACTCTTGTTACACGAGTTGCTTGTGTTTCGAGTAGCAAGAGATGTTAAAAACAGCAAGGTAAAAGGAAAAGCACATTGTCCGATGGCCCAGCCGAACTCTAAGCGCGACGTGACATGAATTTCAGAATGGAAAATCCTCGATGATTAATATTCCTTCATGTTCCCACTTCAGAATTTATTACAATCTTTAGAGTAAAATGACCAATTTTTTTTTTTTTAGATTTTATTTTTTATGACTCGCCTTGTGAGAAAACAAGGCTCCGCTGCATCTCATGGGACTTTTCAAGGAAAAAGTTTTAAAATGACAAACTCTTATTTTGTTCGTTTTAGATGTGGATCTAGAGAAAGCCTCTCTTGAGAACATGCCGGCAAACTTGTACGAAAGCGTTTGTGTGCCAGATCTCGGGGACTTTTTGGGCTACCAAAACGCGAACAATGCAAGCACGCCGGACCATAAGAGCCCTGCGACTCCTGCGAGCTCGACCACGTCCAACTCCTCTGGTCCGTCGAACCCGATACAGGCGATCCCGCAGCCGGGCTCCGTCGCGTCTCAGCCCACCGTGCCTTTGCAACCAAGACAATATCATAACGACGGTAAGTACACAACAGAACTGAAGACCATTTTGGAAAGATTCTGAAAACCAAATTAGTTCACAATAATGACAATCCTGTATTTTAGTATAGATTTAAAAGAGAACAAAAAAAATGTTAATCAAAAATTGAGAGCCGACTCGTGGAATAGAACTGGTAATTACGCCTTGTTTCGAAACCATCAAATTAGCTGCGGAAAAAAATAATAAAAGGATCGCAGGAACCCACCCAGAGCGAGCTCTAATCGGCCGCATAAATTCTGCCTGACTTTTGTTCTAATCGAACTTCACGTAAACGGCTGTCGGGCGAAGGGGTTGCTCATTTTTCCTTCACTCGACCTGTGAAGCACAATTTAAATGATTCCAACTCGATTCGTCACGGCTTTTTGAGCCGGCGCTTTCATGTGCCGGCGATTCGCTGACGATCTATCATTCCACCAATTTTCGGCACCTAAAGGTCAATGACTCGTCAGACAAAAGTTGTTTGAAACAAAGATTCAAAATAATAATCTACCAAAAACATTGGTAAGAATTAACTCTAAATATGAAAAATGTTCTTTTAATAGTGTGAGACAAAAATATAAAAGGTACGAATCATTTACTTTCTAATTGATCGTATTAGTTATACTAATTCCAGCTAATTTGACTAATCCAGTCGATTCGTTCAAGTTTTCCATACGAAGGTTACGAGCGAAAACAACTCAATTAGACATTAGAAAGGCGTTTTTCGCCAGGTGGGCTACACTTGGGACCGCGGGATCTTCTATTGCAATACAAACGAAAGCGTTGCGACTGCGAAGTTTCTCATTGTTACGTCAGAGTAGATACCATCTCCTTTCAACCCGTCCAGTTGCGTATGCGGCCCCAGCACTCTCATTATCCGTCGCAGACTTCTTGTTTTCAAAGTCCAGACGTCACAGCGCAAAATTTCAATTAGTACGATTGTTTAATAACATTTGTTTTACGTCACTTGGCTAGGAAGAATAATTATTATTATGAAACGCGCGAGATTTGTCGCTCGCTCGTCGAGCGTTAGAATTTCGTGCGTTCAATATTTATGACGTGCCAGAAAATTTGCTTTTTCAAATGGCCGTAGAATTATCGGTGGACCTCCCACGACGAGGGATTGATCGCTGTGCAATCGTCTCCTTTCTGACTGAAACGATACTAATTGAATACTAACATCGCCTAAAAAAACACGTTTTCATCTTCAAGTTCCGAGTTTTTGAACCTCAGTCGATTTTGCACAATAGAGAATCGTATTTAAATATTCAGTACTTCGTCGGAAAAGAAAGATCACGAGAGTTGAAAATAAATTTCAAATAACTCGGACGGTTCGACGTTTTGTCAATAAAATTCAAACGGTTTTTCCTTGGTGATAAAAAAAAAGTGTTTCGCGTGAATTTCCATTGATAAATTTGTGTCTGAAATTGGGACTGAAAAGAATGGTCTCCCTTTGTTCTAGAATTTCATTAGATATATCTTATCCTTGAGTTGGATCGCGAGAGTTCATCAGGCAAAAATCTCGTCGGCGAAACAAGGTTGAACGCAATTGCTACGAATTTTGCAAACGGAAAAAAAAATACAAACAAAAGTGTAACGAAAGTATGGGATTATAATCTGACGGGAGTAATCGATGCGCGGTATCGGTTTCATCGTCGAGAGCCCGAAAGCGAGGATAAGCGAGAGTCTCGAAGCGAGGACCTCGGCGCATAACGTAATAGCTTTAGCAAGCTGAAATAATGAGTCTATTATGCGCTCGTTTGTGTTAGCGTTCATGTGACGTTCCATCATGTGTGGGAGGATTTCAATATTTGTATGAAAAATTTTTCCTTTTCGCGATTTTTTTTTCTTTTGTCAAGAATTATTTTTATCAAACGGAAGTTCCCTAGTAACAGCGATTTGGAATTAAAAAAAATTTTAACTTTGAATCTTTTATTTATTCTATTTATCATGAATAACTTATGAATTTTTATTCTAGTTGATTAGTAAATTTTTTTATTTCGCATTAAGTTTTTATTGAGTAGCTAATATAATAAAGCAAGAAAGCTGAATGGAGCCCAGGAGGCTTGACTATCAATGAAAGATATTGACCGACATTACACCCTTGAGCGGGAACAGGCTCACGGTATCATAAACATGTGTGCACATAGAACACCGTACAGCTAACAATTACCCAGCAACGCGTCTTACGTCATGGCAGCAGTGACCGTGGGTGAACGAGGGAAAGCCGGTCCTCCATGCTTGGATGCGGACAATAGATGATGATTCGTCGTTACGTTTTCACTTACATTTTGCCGAGCCACCTGTGCAATTTGCCTCGCATCCATTCAGCACGAAAGACAAACATCATTTCTCTCATTATATTAAAGCTATCAATTATGTTGCAAAAAAATACTGTTCACCTAATTTCAAATAACTTTTTCCTTGCAATTTGTTGTAAAAGGTTATTTTTTTAATATCAAGTTATAATAAAAATGCTGGTATCGTCGACAGCTCGTGACGACGAGCACATAAACTTGAACCGTCGTAAATAAGCAATGTGTCGGGTCGCTTAATAAACACGTCTGATTTCCAGTCGGGCTTTTCCTTTAAGGAGTGTTGGCGTCAGGCGACGGGCCTTTTTTGGCGCATCACGGGACACGTCGCTCCGTGCGAGTTATCGTCCGTGTGCGTACACGTGTCTCATTGTTCGGCAGTGTGCGCCGCGAGTACGTGCGTTGCGCTACGTGACGCTAGAAAACGAATTCAACAAGTGCCATTAATTAAGATAATGACGACGATCCAATCGTCGTTCTCGGATAGGTCATTGTAACCTTTCCATTTGCGTTTCATGATTTTAATATTACCAAGAGACAACAATCTTGCCCATTTTTTCACATCCAATGTCACGTCAGGTTGTATTCGAAGCTTCATTCAGACGCTTAAACGTTTTTTAATTTTTTTGTCCGTCATCCCCAGCGAGATGAATACTTTTTTTGGAAAAGTATTTTGGTACGGATTTTCAAACAGATCCTTCGTCACTCGTCCCGGCCAATTTATTTACCGAGAGCGCCACACATTTACTTTTCATCAATCGCTCGAAGAAAAAAAACGGACACCCTGGCACAAAAAGACAAGCAAAAAAAGGGGGAGGGGGCAGAAAGGGTCATTGTTCTTGGGGGCCATTATTGTTGAAATACAGCGCCCCCATTTTCAACTTTCGAACGAATTTTCGTGAACATGTGCCTGGTACACTTATCTCGAGTGCCGCGAGCATCTGTGCCTCGAGTGCGTCTCTTTTTTAGCCTCCCCGCGATCGACTCCCCTCTCCCTCAAACCTTTTTTCATGTAAAAATCTCCTTTGCATTATCCAAGTGAGCAACAATGCACTCGAGGGTACATTAAGGGTGTATTAAGGGAGGAGCAGTGCGACGCATTATGGAGCAATCTCGCAGGTCACCTCCCCCTGGGGCCCATCCCGAAAAACGCACCATTTCCGGTTGTAACGCGAGCCCTCCCATTGCGCATGCGTTTTACGTCCGTGAGATTTTATGAATGAACGTAGTACCTGCGAATAAACGGGATCGAGACCTTTCGCTAATTGACAACCTTTTTTTCCATCGTTCAAAAAAATCCGTTTCCAATAATTCGTTGTTTCCTTCAAAATATTATTTTCAAACTTGAGAGAGAACAATAATAATAAACAATTTGTTTGTTTTTAATTCTGTTGCAATTTTGATTAAGAAGTCAAAGTTAAATTGAAGCGTCCGACCAGATGATTTTATCAATGGAACTTGTACGATGAAAAGTTTGTGATTTGTCTGTCAATTTGATTCTGTTTACGAGAAAGCCGCTAACAAAGAATCACGTTTAGAAAATCTACAGAGCCACTCGGCAGCACCAAGGTCAAGTTTAATATCAGATATAATCGTCTCTAATCCCCTTTAAAATTACACTAATTTGTATGTATAATTCAGGCTCGCTTCACTCCTGGACGATTTGAATAATAAAAATCCGAGAAACTTGAATAATTATCTTTTATTTCTGCTTCTTTTTTCTCCTTTATATTTACGGTCTCTTTTATCTATTCAATTCTCTCGAGTCTTGTCTCTTGTACCGCGGAAATTTATTACCAAAATACATTCCCTAATCTTACATTGCACGCGAGAATATTTAATTAAGAATGACAAAAAATTTTCAGTCATAAAAAAAACAATAAAAAAAGGTAAAAATTGTTGTAATTGAATTGAGTCGAAGGGAACAAATGAGAATTGAAATTCGTATTGGTGGCAGGGTCGCATCCGCAGTAGATGCACCAAGAAAAATGAACGAAGGCACGAGGCAAAGGAGACAAGACGTGGAAAGAGGAACGGACAGGGGAGAAGAGGGCGAGCGTTTCCGGTCGCCTTAGTATCACGTGCGAGCCACTGTACAGAACCCCTGCCTTGCCTCTCAGCATCCGGTGTTTCCCCTCTCTCTCCCCCAGGAGAGCTCTCAAAAATAGGCTAGGTCCATTCAAGAGGCTCGTCGATCATGAGCGTAGGCGATCCAACCACCGGCGTATCAATGTCACTCGCCAGTTTCCTCGGAAAGGAAATTCCGTATAGCTTTCCTGCGTAAGAGTCCAAGCTAAAATTCGACTGAAAAAAAAGGTCTAAAATTGGACCAGGCGTTCAATTAAAGAAAAAAAGTCGCTTACTTGAACGGCAAATGTTTTTCTTTTTTTTTTTTAGATGCAATTTTTTCAAACGTCAATTGGGTCATGAAAATTGACCTTTAAAGAAAAGCTAGACAGTGGCTGGTTGAATGGGAAGTGGAAGCGTAAAATTCAGCTATTAAGCTTTAACCGCGCCTTCCGGCTTGGCCGACCAAAACAAACCAACCCAGACAACAGTGATCGTCTTTTTTTCGATAGTCAGAACTATAATCGTGTCAACCATAAAATGAATGCTGATGTGTTGGGAGTCATAATCTGACACTACAAAAATAAGTAAACTCTTTTAACTGAGTGAACAAAGGATATTCATCAACTTACAAATACTCAATTAAGACTGGTGGGATACATTTTTAAAATATCGTTCCAAAATTAGTAACGATCAATAAGGGTTCAATGAAAACAAAGTTGATTATTCAAACACTAAACATCAAAGAATTTTGCAAAACGAAACAAAGTCGAATTCATTTCATTTGATATCTGATTAATTGGTGATAAAACATTATCTAGTGAAAGAAGACGTCAAAATGTTCTAGAAGGCAATGTCCTGTTAAGTCTGCAGCTATTGAGGAGCATCCTGTGTCTTGTCACTCGGACACGTGTCTTGAAGGTGTGCTAGAACCTTTGACAGAGGGCACATATAGCACACACATATCGTTCTGCAGCAGGTGGTTGGAACAAATCGAGGGGGCGTTTGTGGGTCCTTTGCCGCTCCCCCCTCCGGCGAGATCCCCACTACTTGACAGGGCGGCGCGGTTTTATTCACGGGAGAGGGGAAGCCGCTGGTGGAGGAAACGCCAAAGGAGAGGAGCGCAGACAGAGAAGGGAAACGCCAGGCCGACAGCGGAAACGGTTCGCGGCACCGTCACAGTGACACGCGCGCTCGCGTCAAGTGGTGCGCCCTGTGCGAACTTGGATATGCTGCTCTAACCCTGGTCCTCTAGTGCTTACCGAGTGATTCGTGAGAAGTGACGACGTTTTGGATTTAATCAAATCTGCAAAGCTGTGCTTACCTGGATCATAGTGCTTCATTTAGTGAGTGGCTTGGTGGACAGCAAATAAAAAGAGCAAACATTTGACAGAATACTAAAGATAGGACTTGGTTTGCAACACGAGAAATAAAGTTCCATCTGGATCAGAGGGACGTTGAGTGTTTTCTCTGAGGTCCAACAGGTAGATGCTCATGGTGGTTGCAAACCCGGTGACCGATATCTTTGACAGAGACCGACGTTTATCTGCTTGGGACGACGTCACGGCGGGCGTGAGCGTCGAGACGTCGGGGTCGCGGCCCTCCGGACAGGCGCCGGCAGCCGCCGCGCTGATCGGTTACGGTTGCAACAACCAGGACTTTGGTTTCATCAACAACCAGCACTCGTCGGAAATGGTACTCCACATGCTCGACTCGTTTGTCAGCGCTCACGAGCCCCTGTACGCGGACTATCCTTCGTACCAGGATAACGAGAGCCATACGCAACCCTTGCAGCAACACCAAAATCATCAGCATCATCATCCTGTCGACAGGAGAACGGGCGTCATGCCACCCATTTCTCTCGATGCAACAACACATACGCCAGGTAGATCGCTCTTGCGGAAAATGGTGTAATGGTGCATTCACAGATTCAGTGACTGGAAAATTGAACAAAAAAAAAAAATAAATAACAAATATATATAAACTCCGCGAATATTTTGATCATTCGTAGTTCGCAATGTTGCAGATCTTGTCGTATTTGAAATATTTGAATTTTATGAAAGGAGCTTTGCACATTTTTTTGTTTCTTATCATAATGAATGGGGTGAACTGTGACTAGAGAAGTTTTATAAGCTTGGGTCAAATTCTGAAATATTTCGAACACTAGTTATTAGAATCGCGTGCAATCTGGCCATAGCATCTAGAGATTTGCAGATAGAAGAGTTTGCAAATGGCGGCGACAAAAACCCGAAAGCCAAAGTTCGCATAATGCCAAACAAGTCGAGCCGCTCCTATTGAAAAGTGTCCTCAACTATTGCTAATGGCGACATCAAACCAGGCATCTTTTCGAGGATCCACGCCTTCTTCTTTCGGCACATTGTCTAACCAAGAGGGAAAGACTAGTTTCTTCGAGGGGTTAATTTCTTCCCCCAGTCTCTGTGACATCTGTCGATGATCTGGAAACCAGTGTCACTAGTTTTAAAAAAGGGTGAGAACACGCCTTTGGGGCGTTTTCTCGACGAATTTCAAGTAAGGCGGCAGCACGCCACCCTTCTGATCTTTTATCTCAGAGACATTGAAGATTCTGTAACGTTACACCCGGGCGAGAAAAGTGACAAGAAGAAAAGCTTATGAAAGCTGTGTGTGTATGTGTGACGTTATACAAAAAATGTGAAGATGAGGTTTCGTCATTAGGTTTTGTAGCTGTAGAACCAATATTTGCGATTTTAATCTTATCTCAAGACATAGTTTGTGCTATTGTGGAAGTAGTTTGTTGACCATTATTGATGTTAATTTTCACATCACGAAAATTCCGCAATTAGTCAGAGACTTTCAGAGGGGGGCTTATCAGAATGATACTTAGTAAGCAGACAGGTGAGCCCTCTGTAATTATTCACTCGGAGATATGGAGAATCGAGTTTTCTAAGCTTGTCCACTCCAAAATTAACTTTTCCGCTAAAAAGACGATTCAACGTTATAGCAAATTATCAAGAACTTTGGATGTTTCACAAACATCTGAAACATCATTTGGTGTAAAGATCGTAAAATTCAATTTTCTTCCTGTGCAAAAAGTGTAATCTACTTTTATAAATTGTTTTTTGAAATAATTCCTTGACTCGATTAACAGCGATCGTTTCGTCTTTGTTTCCAAGTCAGCCAAATGTCGTTTCTTAATTTGAGAACTCATGACGGCTTACTTGGCATCGAGCATCGTCGTGAAGAAACACGTGCTTCGCGATCGCGTTGCCTTCAAGCTGTTTCGCAGTTATCACCTGCTCGCAGAACCAAGCGTTACGTTCTCTACCTGGCTCTCGCACACGCATTAAACTATCACAAACACAACCGCCTGGCGCAATTTCGCCAAGAGTGTGGGAGAGTTCGCGGGTCACCGGTCCGAGCCGAACAATAAGCACCTTCTTTTTTTGTCGCAGTACAATAATATTGTCCAACCATTATGCACGTACTTTTCGATTCCACTGCACACTCCAAACAAGAATTTCGACATAATTTTTTTTTTTCACCATTCCAGCGTTTTGTTTTTGGCTGCAAATTAGCGGGGAACTTGTTCGTGCCATTCTTAGCTTGGAATTCGTTAAAAATTCTCAGGTTCAGAAACCTTTTTGTTTGTTCTTAATTTCTCTCAACAGACAATCAAAAAATTGTCATCTAAGGCAAAACAGATTTTTAAGAGAAATCTCTGAACATCGAAGGCAAAAAAAAAATTTGAATTCAAACGATGCGAACGATCAGCCAATAAAAGTCCCCAGCAAATAAATGCCGCAATCACTATAATGTCCAGCAATCGTATAACTGCGCGATTATGCAAGTTTATGTAACTACGCTGAATTCCTTTAATCGTGGCGCGAAGCCTAAGTACACGCTGCCGAACGTTTCATAAATTTAATTTTAAGTACACTTTTCCGACTCATTATCCAAGTACCTTTTTCTCTTCATCTAATTTTAAATTTATTTTGGGCCCTCACGTTAAGTGTCCCCTCGGATGCAGTTTCATCTGGCCATTTCTTCATCAGCTGAAAAGAGATGTTTTTTTTTAATCATTTTAGACCCTTGGAAATCAATTTCGAACGTCATAACATCGCCTGCTGGCGAACCGCGGTGGCATTTTAAGTTTGTCTCGTTTGCAGCTGCTCGCGCTCTCCGCTGTTTCGTTTCATTCGAGTTGGCGCGTGCCCGGCCACCTCGGCCGTCTTTTTCTCCTCGTCGCGGCTACGAACAGAGACTGCCTTAGACACCTGTTCACCGGCTGATACGCGAGCGTTCTTCTTTCATTTAATCGCCCCCTTCTTTTGCTAGACTATTTTACAGTCGTCATCGTTGTTTCGCCATAATAACACAATTGGGCCAATAATCCTGATGACTAAAATGAACGAATCGTGTAAACCAAACAAAAAAGTTTAATTAAGTTTCCCCCTCGCAAAAGATGACCACTTTTAAAACCGTTAAAAAGTTTTGAAACCTTCCAAACGTTAATAGAGGAAGTTTGAAATAAAAATTAAAAAATATATATATATATATTATTATAAACAAATATCTTAGTGTTTAGATTTTTCATGTTCAAAAATGAAACTGAAAATGTTCTGAAGGGAGTTTAAAACATGTGTGTTTCACAGATGGTGGGAAAAGTGATAGAAAAGAAGTTTGTACAAAGTATCAAAAGTTTATCCCTCATTTAACTCAAATACAAGCGAGCGAGCAGATAAAATCGGTAGATTATCCGTTATGAGTTGAGAAACATATGCAAAATTACAAAGCCGGTCGGTATTATACGAGCATTTGAATATTCGGCCCAAACCAGGTCACATGTGCCCGATAGAAGGACTGATCGATCAAATCGTCCGAAAAGAAGGTTGATGGAATCTTCAACTTATGGGAAATGCGAGCATATGGCTCGCATGCACTAAAAGGGTTCACCACCTTGGAAAGAAAGAAAGAAAGGCCGATAAAAAACGGCAATAAAAATCAATCATTGACCCATTAATAGACCCATCCCTTCTTTCACCCCAAGATCGTCTTTTCCTGAAAAAAGAAAAGACCTTTGACATGTGAGAATACCGTCTTTTTTATTAATGACATTTTCAAATTTGTCTTTATCTATTTTTTTCTCTTCTCTCTTTTTTTTCAAGTTTTGTCAAAGGGTTTGAGTTTGTCAAGTGCAAAGTGAGATATAAGCCATCGTGAGGGCCGATCTCACGTTGCACTCCCACGCTTCGGGGTGCTGACCGAATGCAGGTGCCCCGACCATTCGGGGTAAACCGGGGTACGGTTTACCTGCGTCACGCTCACATTCGTATTTCGACCTTTAAAACAGCATTCTCGGTGCAAACACCTGTAACGGTTTTCACACGCTTTTTTGGCACATTTTCAAATTTGTATATCAAAGAAAGTAAAATTGAGTTGGACATTCTTTCCAACAGCAACATAGAATTGATGGTTTTAACAATTTCATGTCCAATCATTACTTCGTTTTTTGTATGGTCATGATGTAAAATTTACATCTCATAATCAAGTTGATTCGATAATAATTGAATGTTGGGATTTTTTATCTTTCAATCTTGTTATTCCAGAGTCAAAACTTTGCTTCTGGGCCTGAAAATTGAATTTCGATGGACTCAAGCAGTTTCATTGTGCTGCTAATTAGTGTTTAAAGCCACTGGAAAATTCGACTGATTAATGGCTGTGACTTTTTCTACTGTGGGAACGGTTCTGTGATTTGGCTTTTCTCAAAGTACAAAGAAAATTTTTCGCCTTTGATTGGGTTTCATTATTTTTTCAGAACTCTTCAATTGTGAATAATTGTATGACGAGGTTCCGGTATTCCAAAATTTGATTTCAGTGGTAAATGTTGGTCAGATTTTTTTTTCTCCTTTTCTTCTGGACGGGATGAGAAAGAAAAAATATTGAGCGAGCGAAAAATTTGTTGACCACATGTTCGGTGACTTGACTCTCGAAAGTGGGTTATAACAACGCATTGTATTTAAATTGAGCATCGCACAAATAGAATTCGGATCTTTTGTTGGTAATTTTTTGGCGCTGCTGCTGTGTAAGCGTTTTGTAATAAATTTAAATTTATATCCGGTTTTTGTGAAATTCTTTCGAGTTAAAATAAATAGTACTATATTTTTCTGTATGAACTCGGATATGTTGTGTAATGATTCCCATCTGGACTCTCTCTTAAACATGAAAAGTCTTCACAAAATGTTTCAAAAGATGTCGTAAAATTTTCTGAACAAGTCAAAAATTGTTTCTTTATTACATTTTTTTTTCTTCTATCTGTTCCTGGTTGTTTTTTCTGTAACGAATTTTTGAATTGAAACATTTTATTTGTCATGAGAAATTTGTTTTTAAGAGTTGATTTAAAAGCTGTGGCCTTGACGTATTGACATTGCAAGTGATGCGTAGGCAGAGCGACTAAAATCGCGCGCTCGCGAATTTGCCGCATGCGCGCCTAAATAGCGAAAAGAAAGTCGCGAATAGGCGGAGTTGATGCGAGCCAATCGCTAGCGTGCACCGCCCACGTTTCAGCCGTTCCGCGCGTTCAGTTCACCATTCAAATTCCGTCGAAATACGCAATGCAATTCGATCATCACGAATTAATCGCCAATTGCCATCCTACACCCACATCTTCCTTCAAATTTTAACGCTCTATTAATTTCGATCAAGGACCGCGAATCAAAATGTCCGGTCATGAAGCTCCAATGAAAAGACATTCAATTTCCAGTCTAGTTGTATTTTGAATAAACTTCGCATAAAACGAAATAAATTGTCAAATTTCTAACAATTTTTACAAATCAAAATTTATTTACATTCAATAAAAGATGAAATTAAAATTCTGAAGAATAATGCGGCATTTGATTGTAATGAAGATTACTTGTTATGAGCTAGAATTGCTTTTATGAAGTAAATGAATTTAATATTAATTGATTCATATTTTTATTTCAGGCGGATATAATCATCTACGCAGTCCAGTGTGCCAAGATGACAGGAGAGATAGGTCGCCGCTCCGTCACAATCACAGCGACCAACCATCAAATAATGCACATCCGAATGCACCTACCACAAATACTAATAACAACAACAACAATAACAATAACACCAGCGCCTATCTTCATCTACGGAGTATAAACCAGCTCAAAACCGAATGTAAGATTTCATATGAATCACCTTTAAAAAAATAATAAATTGACACTTGAATGTATACTTTTGAAATTCGCTTATCGTCATTTTGAATTAACTCCGAATTAGAGTTGAGCATGTATTTAATAAGATGATTAATTTTGCAGCTAACTATAATAATCATCACATAACGGACCACTTACAAAGTAGTGGTGGCGGTGGGGGCGGGGGAGGTGGTGAGCTAAGCACGAGTGGCAACGAGGTTGACTTACGGGTCAGTACCGCGACTACTGATAGCTACATGACCCCAGCACATTATTCCGTTTACGAAGAAACCTCCGAGTATCACAACCTACCCCAGGATCATCAACCACCTCACTCGTATAATGTGGATGGATCTCCTGAGTTCTACAGTACCAGTGGTATTCAACTTGAGCCAAAATACCAGCCACCACCCTTCAAAGGGTACCCAAGAGGTAATTTACAATTCATAATAATGCAATTCAAAAACGAATTCAAGATTGTTTAAAAAGAAAGAACAACAACTTTTATACAATAATTCGTTTGCAAATATTTGAAAAGAATATTTTTAATAAATGTACATTTTGAGATGTTGTAAATATAAAATGAATCACCAGTGGGCAATTTCATAGTTTAAACAATTGCATAACCAAATTAATTGCAACTGTTAATTATGCAAAAAGAGTTAAATAAATTGACAAACAAATAAATTAAGTTTTCCCTCAAATAATGCTTAATTATTGGCCGGAAATTTCGAAGTGTTTATTATTTATTAATTGAACTTTATTCCACGAAATCTTGTAACAAGGTTTTTTTCCAATCACATTTGTTTGATATCAAGCGCGGTGTTATATTATTATTTGATTCAAAATTATATTGAATGAATTAAGTTAAACCTTCTTCGAAGGGCGTTCTAAGATCCCTATTCATGAAAAACATGAAAAGCTCATAAAGGAAAAGTGGTTTGTTATTCCAAGCGAGGGGTGATTTACATGCTGATGTGCATCTTGAATTCAAGATCAATGAAATTGAAATTGCTCCAGCTTGATAAGCAGCTTGTTCAATAATATCAAAAAAATTTTATTATACAATACTTCTCAAAACCGTGTTGCGAAATTTTACAAAAGGATAAATTACTTTTTAAGTTTCGCATTGTTTGTTAATATTATTTTATTTTTGCAGGCCGATATCATGATGGGTACAGCGAAGGTGGATACAGTCAGTACGATTCCAGTCCGTTCCAAACGGTGCCAGGTAGCAATAGTGGGACTGGCAATAACCAAGGTGGTGGCAGTGTTAATGCCGGAGACCAATGGGGTGTGGGTCCACTCGGGGACCACCTATCGCATCACCCGGCGTTCCTAGCTGGATTAGGACCCCGGGAATCTTCCAACCCTCATCACCCTTCTTCCATGAGCAACAACCCCGACCAGAAGCCACTTATTCCAAACGCCATGCTAACTGGTTATAATGGTACGTATAGAAGTTGTTTTTCATTGTCGTTGAAAAAGAAAAACAATCAGTTTTGTAATCTTATCTAGTTAATTATCGAATTCGGAGATAAATAACAAAACAATGATATTTCAGGCGGTGGGCCATGTTTTACAGGATCAGGACCCATTCAATTATGGCAGTTTCTGTTGGAGCTTCTGACAGATAAAAGTTGTCAGGGCTTTATATCTTGGACTGGAGACGGTTGGGAATTCAAGCTGACTGATCCAGACGAGGTGGCGCGTCGTTGGGGAATAAGGAAGAACAAGCCGAAGATGAACTACGAGAAACTTAGCCGCGGTCTTCGCTATTACTACGATAAAAATATCATTCACAAGACCGCGGGAAAGAGATACGTCTACCGTTTTGTTTGCGACTTACAAAGTCTGCTTGGGTAATTATTCATATTTTTGAATTTAACAATTGTCTTCAATCTTTTCACTTTTCCATTTCTACTATATTGATCTAACATTCAAAAATTCTTTTTTCATCACATTATAGAAATGTTCTAAATTAACAAATATAAATAACAAAAATTCTTTTTTCATCAGATTATAGAAATGTTCTATAGATCTCTCTTCTTTTCTGACTTTTTATTAATTTGTGCCTTCATAGTAAACGAATTTTTCAGACTCAATCCGGAGGAATTGCACGCAATGGTGGATTTGAAGCCTGAAAAAAAAGAAGAAGACTGAGTTTTTAAACACGATATGTCACCGATACACGATTAATAACCCATTCTTCAAATAATAATTAAGAGGCAAGGAAGAAAGAAGATAAGATGATTCAAGAATTGCAAGGATGAACGAGTGCATGGATACAGATCAACTTCTGTTTTTTTTATTTTATATTTTTTTGTTTTTTTGTAATTTAATGGTTTGCGATAAGAGGCCATTAAACGCGATATAATGTACGTTTGGATGTAATGATATCGAATCGGTCGTATGTACCAAAGACAGGGTCCGCATACCATTGGTGCCTAAAAAGTAACAAGCTCTAAAAATGATAAAAGATAAATGAACGAGATGCGAAAAAAGTAATAATGAAGCAGAAAAAAGAAACGATGAAATGACAAATTGTTTTTAAGTGATTTTAATTTGCCAGACAAGATTTTTAGAGAATATTTATAGGAGTAACTCGACAATTTATACATATATATATAGATATATATAAATAGATAAATATATTAAACATATATTTTTAATGTTACGTGATTTCTAAGCACCGTGGCATCGGTTCATCGGCGATGCATCTAAATTATTTATGTCGCATTATTTTAACATGTGTGTTAAATCTCGTTGATAGATGACACGATATGTGATTGTTATTACTCTAATTTTACTACAATAAATCATTATACAGAACTGTTTGTCTTTCCTCTAATTTTATACAATCCTGTACAATTGTAACAAATATAAAATTTATTGTAAAAATACTTTTAGTCGGATCTAATCATTTGTTAACTCATTGCGGATGGAAATTTGAAGATGTTGCAAACATGAAAGTTCGATCTCTGTTTGAATTCATCTTTACAGAAAAAGACTTCAAACAAAATGCTGGGTGAATCATTCTGTAATGATAAAATGATTCACAATTGATGAACTATTCTGCTTGAATTTAAAAAAAAAATTTCTTAACTTTATAAATGTTGTATTTTAAGAAAATGAAAGATTGTGCACGCAACGTCTAAATGAAGACATAAAATTTTTACTTCGTACAATAAAACACTTCATATTGATTTTTGCGTCATTTCTTGTCTAATACCAATCTAGATATACCTATACATTTACATTTTTATCGCCTATTATTTATATTTGGTTTCCAACGAATAATGTTGCGAAACGAGCTTAAAATAAGAAACAAATTGAACCTCTGTTCTACTTTTGATTGCGTAAAATTGGATAATTGTTTAATTAAAAAAAGTACGTTCATTTTTAAAAACAATTTTGCATCTGAAAAATAAAAAAAAGCATCATAACTTTGGCCTTTAACAGTTTACACACGAGAAAATCATTTGAATTCTTTCTAATTTAAATGTAATTTTTATTTGCTTTTTCAAATCTAATCACTTGTTGCGTATAAAATAGTGATGAAATCAGGTAAGACAAGGAGAGGGGGTTATTTGAGTATACTCTGCTCAGGTGGTAAAGTCGCATCATTTTCATAAAAACTACAAAGCCGAACTGTCAAACTATCACGTTTGAAAAAGCCCTTTTGACTAAGAAAAACTTTCAACATAATTTTAACGAAGTGTTGAAATAATTAAACTAAAACATGGTGAACGGAAGAGCACTCCACTTTGTTTTCAAAATTGCAGAACGCAAATTAACAGCAAAATTCTACAGGGAAATTCTTGGGATGAAGGTTAGACGACCGGATTGATTATTTGTATTGTGCAATGTTCTAATTACTAATTTATTATACATTCGATTTACAAATTTTACGATGATTCAGGTTTTGAGACATGAGGAATTTACCGAAGGATGCGAAGCTGCTTGTAACGGGTAAGTATACTTCATTTTATAGGTTAGAAACTTGTAACAATCATTCAATTGTGATTCATATTTAATTGGAATCTGATTACTCGAAGCAAGATTTTATTAAGTTCATGCGCAAAAAAGGTTCTTGATATTTTCTGAAAAAACAAAGAATTTTAATCGTTGCAATATAAAATTACAAGAAAAAATTGTAAAACTAATGAGAATTATAAAATTGATCTTTAAAAAATGTATGTCGTAATTATTCTTTGCTTTAGATTTACGGATAATTAATTTATTACTATGTACTACAAGTGGTTGTCGCAAATTGTTACATAATCTATATTTATCGTTATACCAATACCGTATATCTATAAAAATCGAAATTATACAATTATACAATTTAATTCTCATTAAATATTTCTTGTCAGATAATGATCAAACTTTATTTTTAGACCTTATGCTAATCGATGGAGCAAAACCATGATCGGTTATGGTCCAGAGGATACTCACTTTGTTATAGAACTTACATATAACTATGGAATCGACCGTTATGAACAAGGTAATGATTTTCGTGGCATTACCATAAAATCGAAAGAGGCCCTTGAGAGAGCAAAATCCAACAACTGGCCAATCAAAAAAGAAAATGGAAAGTTTGTCCTCCAAGCTCCTGGCGGTTATAAGTATTTTATCATTGATGAACCTCAACCAACCAACAAAGGTATCATTCCTCTATTTCTAACATTTCACTGTGTTGAAATTGTTTAATTTTCAATTCGTACAAACCTTACGTTTTCTGTTTTAGATCCGGTTGAAAAAGTGACTCTTGCAAGCTCCAATTTGCAACGCAGCATTGCTTACTGGAAAGATATTCTGGAAATGAAAGAATATGAAAAAAAAGATAAAACTATTCTTTTGGGATATGCTGATGGCCAAGCAAAACTGGAGTTGGAAGATATTGGTTCGTTTTTTTTTGATGAAATATAAAAAAGCAATTTTAAATAAAACTTATAACTAATCTTTTTGTAATATTCTAGGTTGTGCAGTTGATCATGCTAAAGCTTATGGCCGTATTGCATTTTCCATTCCTCATGCTGAACAACCTATGATCCAGAAAAAAATCAAAGAAACCAACAACAAAATTTTGACTGATCTCATAACTCTTGACACTCCCGGAAAAGCATCTGTCAGAGTTATAATTTTAGCGGATCCGGTAGGATTTCAAAAAACAATAGATTATATCATTTCTTTTGCGAATTCATATTTAATAACAAATTCATTTTAGGATGACCATGAGATTTGCTTTGTTGATGATGAAAACTTCCGCTTGCTTTCTGTACCTGATTATCCGAGCGAAAAAATTTTGGATAGGTATATTCAAAAAGAGGAGGACGGTACTTTACCAAAAGCGTAATAATATCCTGAAATTGTGAAAAGAAACATACTCCAATATTGATTATGCATTTGACAATACAGAGAATAATAATTTATCCTATCAAAACTTAAAAGTATTACTAGAATGTCACATCTGGACTGTTACTTTGCAATGACGTTAATAACTTACTTTTTTAATCGACAACAGGCAAAGTTATTGCATTAATAATCCTACATAAAATTTGAAGTACAAATTTTGTTAATAGAGCTTTTATAATTATAACCACTAAGGTGTAAATCAATAACGGTGAAGGTGTAAATATAATATTTGTATTCTGTTAGTAATTTGGAGTTTTTATGAGATTGTACATTAACAGCATCAATTTTGATGAAATAAATATTTTAAAAAAATGAAAATGTTTGTATATTACATCATCCATGTTTAACTTTGTTATTTTTCTTCATAATTCTCTTAGTAATCCATCTTTGGATGAATTAGCGACCTCTCGACCTGTCTTATCTAATGAAAATCCCGACGATGTAGATCCTATCAAATTATACATCAAAGAGAGAAGTGCTTTCAAATAATACAGTTTAGCTGAAAAGTTATTAAATTATAAGTCGCAATGAAGTACAAAATAGTTTTAATCGGATTAATTTTTTTAGCATGTACAGGTAATTAATCAGTTTTAAGTTCGACCATCTTTCGTAATTGTCTTAATTTAATAAACAATTAAAAGATAAGTTCGCGATAAGTTAAAATTATTCAAATGTTTCACTATAAGACAAAGACTGAATTGATTTTCATTTACTTGATCTTGATCATGAGCTGCAATACAAATGTAAATAAATATTGCTGTTCCATTTAGATAATATTGAAGCAGGCAGATTTGGCAAAGGGCGTTCATCAGGTCATGTACATTTTGATTCTTACTATTAATTTTTAGTACATAAAAATAGATAATAAAAATGAAACTTTTATTTAACTGAAATGTTTATTTTAGGAAGAGGATCACATCATTACTCTTCCCATTCGTCTCATACGTCGCACAGTTCATCATCTCACTCATCATACTCTCCCCCGAGCTCTCCTTCCATCTCGCATTCTACGTCTCACACAAGTTCAATTAATCGAGATAAAAGTGCATCTTCATCACTGATCGCTGGAGAACGTCATCATTCAGGTAATTTATTTCTTTCATAAAATTTTTAAAGAGAATCATGAAAAATATTATTTTGCAGGAACCCAAAGTAAACCCAAACCCAGTGCTCCTGCAGAGCCGCCGTCTTACAGCGATACGTTATTCAATTACAACCCATCCTCTACATTTAGGGACAAACCAATCTTTGGTAATTCTCATTCAGACAAGCCAGCTTGGAGTAATCCCAATTACAATCCTTCGGTAGATCTACCATCTTTCAGTAATCCGTCATTATCTTCATTTAGGGATAAATCGACCTTTGGCAATTTCCATTCAGACAAACCAGCATGGAGCAATCCCATGGCTCCCAGTCCAGTAGATTTATCACCTTACAAAAATCCGTTAACATCTTTCAACCCACCTCCATTCAGGGACAAACCAACCTTTGGTAATTCTCATTCAGACAAGCCAGCTTGGAGTAATCCCAATTACAATCCAAGTTCTTCCAATCCACCATACCCCTCCAATTCAAATCTTCCAGGCAGTTCAACTTCGGGTGGTACACAAGGCGGTAGACATCATCACCCAGTGTCATCACATCGTCACCCTAGCGCCCATGGTTACAATAACTCTGCTTCTGTGGGAGCTCACAATTCTACTGTGACAACCAATCACCTTCAACAATCATCTTCTCATCCAGGAAAATATGACCCCTTACCACCTTACCCACCTTTCCCCAGCAGTTCCAAACCTTTACCCTATCCAACAGGCACTGGTTCTATTTCTCAACCAAATTCTAAAGTTTCCGCACCTTATCCTGTTGGAACTGGTTCGATGCCCCAACCAGGTCACACTGGAAACATTGGCTTCCATCCCTCAGTATCTCAGCCCAATTACAACACCATGAGTCAGCCAAATCTAGCCACTCCTCACTACAATCCACCTTTGAGTCAAGGTTACCATCCCTCAATGGCTCAACCAGCATTCAATCCTCACTTCTCCCATGGCCAACCTAGCTACGGTCAGCCATCTTATCATCCAAATATGGCACAACCTGGTGGCTACTATCCACAACCAGTTTACCAACCAGCTCCACCGGCATCTGGACCCGTAATCATCATGGCAGACCAGCAGTCTAGCGGAGGAAGAGGCTTAGGCCAGATGATAGCTGAAGCTGCAGTTTTCTCTACGATCAACGCTGGAGTCAACAGACTCATCAATCCCTACCCTAGTTATCATCACGATTATCATTCTGGCTCATCTTCTCAGACCGCTCAAAGTACCTCAACTACACATATTACTTACAACAACTACTTGAATGGCCAACCTATAAACCCTAGTCAAATGCAGTCAGGTGTGTCGACGGTCCCTGGGACAGTACCAGGCGCTTTCTCAATTGGTACTTTGCCACCTGGAGCTAATCCTGCACTATACCCTGGAGGCATCAACAATGTCAACACCTTACCAAATTCAGGTGGTGGCTATGCGCCTGTTATTTCTGGAGTTGGCACTTCAGGCAGCACTTATAATTCAAATGGTAACAGTGGTACCAATGTGCCTGCTCCTGGCATCGTGACTAAAGTCAATCCTAGTAATAAGAATGAACCACTGAGTCCTCCAGTTAACCCGCTAAACGATTCTAGTCTTGTCATCTACGGAATTTCCAATGCAGAATTCTGGAAACTGACAGAAGATCTATTTGAGAAACAGGAATTCAATGTCTCTGAATTCATCAAGACGAATTTGCAAAAAAAAGCAAACTCTACTGAAGATGTAGCTTCTGAACCGTATGTAGTGTTTCAATCAAAGATGCAAATTTCAGTGACTTGATACTTGATTTAAAATGTTGCTTTCAGATTGTTTAAGATTGAAAAAGGTGCTTTCGAACTTCCCACAGTGCGAGCAGTTAGAGATACATTCAATGTATTTGAGTCCGACTCGAGAATCAAGGAGAACAAAACTCTGGAAAGGAAACAGAAAGAAAATATTCTTTTGGACACTATGATGAATACAGATGTCATGGATACTGCAATGTCATGGCTGACTTCCAAGCGTTTTCTGGATCCAGATGATTTTGAAAGAAAAGACACCTTAAGACACATATGGTTCAATCTCTTTGACGGTTCGTCATCTGGTTTTGAGAGGGTCTTTGTTGCGGAAACACTTCACACGGCTGATAGCGCTGTAATTCTTGGGGTTCAAGACTGGCTCAGTTTCTCTCATCTCGAAGAGGAAAAACGAATTAATTATGCTGGCTATGTGGATCAGATTCACTTGGGAAATGTAATTATTCAATGTTTTTAATTAATGAGTTTTTAATTAATTATGTTTGATTTAATTAATTTTATTTTACTATTAATTTCAATTTAAACGATGTAATATTAAAACATTTTTTGAACAAAGCATTTGAGTAAAAAAAATGATTTTTCTCTTTTAGAATTCGTCGTTGTTGAAGTTGAATTACAAAATGAATGACCTCGTTGTTTCAAACACTACGATACTCGTTGGAACCTTGCCGGAATTGGAAATGGCTTTGTACACAGTGTGCTTCTACGCGAGGCCGGGCATCGAATGTCCGGTTTCTCTCGGAGGAACCAAGTTCAATCTTTACACACACATGATGCCATACTTCGGCAAATACTTGATCGCAGCTGCGTATCCAAGTATATAATCAACTGTATAAAAATTTGTATGTATTTGAATACATCTATCAAAACGGTTTATAAATTTAAAAAAAATATGAAATAAAAATTATAAGACATTACACTTTAAATTACAAACACTCGTAAAATGATTGTATACAAGTATATTGAAATAAATTTTAGTGTCAGAAAAGAGTGAAAGTATGATTTAGAATCATAAAATTTTTATTACAAAGACCCAATTTGTCTTAGTCCCTTCAACTTTAGGCGTTTCTTTGTATAAAAAAAAAGTCAACAACTTTTCTCTGTGACAGACTGTAAAAATCAAAATGTGATATTTTTTCAAGAATCTTTCATCTTTTCAGAAGATTGACAAATAGGTCGTGGAAAAAAAAATGTTCATTCTGAGTGACGCACCGCAGACGTCACTGATACGACGAAACGTTTTTCGTGTGAAAATAAATAAAGGTCTCATTGAAGTCCCAATATCATTTCCATCGGTGAGTCTGAACGTGGCGGTACCCCCACTAGACGCCAATTGACAAAAGGAAAACATCTCCTCGTGACGTAGAGCCGCCCGCGAACTGGTTTCAGTGATTCCTTGACTGCGGCTAGAAAACCATCGAAACGAGATTCTGACCGAACGAGCAATTCAAGATGGAGCGCAGGACGATCTTGATCGGTCTCCTAGTGTTTCTATTTATAACCGGTGAGTGTCTGTTTATAATAAGCAAGCTGCGTCGTATTCTGCAGTTATCGCTGGTACTCTGTTTCAGTTTACAAAAGTTTTAACTTTACAGACTCTAAATGTTCCGCTAAAAATCAAAATTACAATTAATTTATCTTTTTTTTTTAAGTCGAACTGAATTTATTCATTTTTTTTTCAAATAAGATTTTGAATTTATTTTCTTGATTAATCAAATTTCAATTTTTCAATTTAATTCTTCGATGTTGTTAATTAGTCTTAGTATGAAAAGGATAATTAGAAAGTACAATATAAAATTGATTAGTACTAGTTTGTAAAGTAGTGCACTTTCACGTCGTATTGATAGTTTTCAACTACTATAGAATAAAAGTATCAAACGAAACTCGACGTTTTTTCATAATCGTTTCAAATGAATTCAAAGCATTTTGATAGGACATCAAGTCCAATTAAAATATGTTTTTCTAGCCGTTTGTCATCGTGCATTCTTTATGTGTCACTCATGTTTACTTATTTTCATGTTATCTAAAAATGAATTGCAACTACGTGAATTGCAAAATTGCAGAAAAAATACTTTTTTTTAAAGACTAAATTTGTATCAAATTATTTTGTCAATTTTTTAATCTTTAATTACGTGTCCATGTCCTTTTTACGAGGAAAACTTATCAACTTCAGCTGCATTGTTGCATTTCAACGAAGTTGACAATGACGTATTTTGATTTGATGATAATAAAATTACGATTACTTTTAATTGTCTAAAAATGGAAACTCAAAAAAAATTATCTTAGAAAACATAGTTGCATTAATTTGTTGGCACAAACTAATGATATTTGCAATTAAAATTTCAATTTACATAAAAAATAGAATGATTATATTTTTTTCTATCTACCAAACGGTTTGATAATAAGGCGTCTAAACAATAGTGAGATGACGTAATTCTAAACGTTGAAAAATGGAAACAAAATCATAATTGTCAATTCCCATTCACATAAGGAAATATATTACAAAGAAATGTGCTATCAGAGTTCACAGAAAAAATCTTCAATGAAGTTAAAAAGGAAGTGATTTTGTGATTTTGTGATTACATCTTTTAACAACAATTGAAAAAACTGATGATTAAAAATGAGGAGCACATGATAGATCCAAACAAACGCTTCCATTATATAAGTCAGATTGAGAAGGAAGACCGCATAATCAATATCAATCTGATTAGTCATAGACAAAAACTAGAATCATGTAAAAGCGCAATTGCAATTGGTTTATCGTTTTAATTGGTCCAAAAGTAACGTTCTGAACCCGCTAATGGCGATAACGAGTACTCCACTTGAACTCAATGTGATTGCTGTAGGGAGATTCAAATATGATTATTGGTGTAAATGACACGATCGCTTGACATATTACGACACTCCGTATCGTTTTGTGAATAAGTAGACTGACATTATTCACTTGCCCGCATCTAGAATAATCTAAATTATATGCAGCCTTCGCTTTTGAGTATGATTTAGGGTATTTTTTTAAATATATATCTTTCCGTTGTCTGTTGTCCTTCAACTAAGAAATTTACGGAATGGTGAACAATGGCCTTAGCCTGTTAATACTTCATCGAGTATTAAATTTCGTAAAATGTAAAAATTTTAATACTTTAAAAAAGTATATTATTTGATAACATTAAATAAATAATTGATTAAATCACTATAACACTGTATTTCATTAATATATATTCTAGAGATTATAAAAATAATAGAATTCGGAAATTATATTTCACACTCTAGACATATTACACTGAGTTAACTAATTCAACAATCAAATTCGATAAAATTATATAACCAATCTGATCAAATCTTCACAACCATTGTAACATCCACACATGAATTATTATATCTCTGAATTATATTTTTTAGATTGAGAATTGAGTTTAAACTGTTCAATCTTATTTTTATAGTTGACTGTGAACCCCGAAAAAGAGGCGGATTTGGAGGAGGATGGGGTTCATCATCCAAGAGCAAATCTCAATCAAGACAGACGACCAATACGCGAGCGCAACCCCATGGTATGCACATTACAAACAATAATAGAGCAATGAAATTGCAAAATGCAAAAGGCTGAATACAATCGTTTCTTCAAATTAGAAGATTGCTTTTTCAAGCGCTAGAACAATTAAATGATAACTTGTCTAAGTTAGTTAACTTGTTGAGAATCTTGAGCAATTTTTACTTCATGAAACACAATTGGGTGGTCTCAATTAAATTACGGACTGCGAAGAGACAAACATTCTTTTTCAGGTCGCATCAAAACTTTTTCAAATCTAAATCCGTTTTGATTTACTTGGTTTTTAAATTTCTTATAAGTCAGAAAAATTAATATCAATTATTTCCATCAATCTGTCTATAAACGAATATAATTTTCTTGTTGTTAATTAATAAAACAAGTTTTTCGACGTATTGATAATTACGTAAAGACTTTGAGTTGTTAATGAATATTTCGCAAGAGCAGTCTCCAATTCAATTTGTAGTTAATTGCATCTCGTTTGCAGCATCTCTTTGCATCTTATGTATCGCAGAGTTACAATGAATGATGATGTTTGAAGCGGTAATTGTTCAGTTTAATTCTCTGGCAATAAATTTTTTATTACTATTGTTATGTAATCAAAGTTGAATATTAGTTTGAGATGGTTAGTCTTTTCACTGTCACATAATTTGACAATCAAATTGATAATACTGAAATTTGCAGGTTCCCAGCCAGGTAAGATAGGATGGAATGTTCCACCAAGAAACAACAATCAGCCAAAACCATCTGCACCAGTTCAAGATCATGTTCAAAAATCAAGCGCCACACAAGTGCATTCAGGATATCCGAATAGTACGTCATTCATAATCCTTTCTTATTCATATAAGTTGTGTACAAGCTGTTTCGTTACTAAAACTAACTCATTTAGATGGACGTGGGTACAATAGAAATGGTGTGCAAAATAATCGTTCACCTCAGTTACAAAATAATCGTTCACCTCAATACCAATATAATCGTCCACCTCAGTACCAATATAATCGTCCAACTCAGTATCAATATAATCGTCCTCAGTTCCAAAATAGCAGAGGTATTGGTTGGGTTTTCTCAAGCTTGTAATGAATTTTGCTTCTCGAAATATTTAAATTTTATTTAAATAAAAAATTATAGTATCAAAAAACAATTACATTTTTAATGTAGGTACAAATGAATTAGTCTTACTGACATTGATTAACGAAAATAAATCTCACAATCTCGGCATTAAACATTATGAACAAAATTAATCCGCTTCTTAACATTTTTGAATAAACTTATGCTGTACAAACATTTTGAATGATAATTGTACAAATGTGAATTTAAAAGCATGTTCAACAAACTTAGTATCATAAATAATAATAACAACTTACGAATTAAATCGAAGCTTTCTAAATAACAACTAACGTAAATGAAGTCAAAATCATTATTAAAAACGATACTAAGTTCTAACGAATGGAAAATTATTGAATGGACGTCTTTCACTCAAATAGAAATCTGTTTTCAGCTGGCCAACAGCACTACCCTCAAAGTGCCTACAACCCTAATTCTCGCCCACCTCCCTATAGTCCTCCAGGAAGTCAGCCTTACGGATCGCACAACTCCCCCTACGGTGGTGGATACCACCCGCAAAGTGGTGGATATCATGCGCCAGGATACAATCTAGGACACAGTTCCGTTCCAGGAGCTGGTTACAATCCAACGATCGGTAATCCACAACCTGTCATTCTTCAATCTCAGCCCTACAAACCTGGAATCGGCCAGATGGCCAAGGAGGCTTTCGTTTTCGCTGGTGTTAGCGCAGGAGTGAATGCAGCTGTGAACCGTCTCTTACCAGGTGGAATATACGGAAACGGAGGAAGTGTCTGGGGTGGAAGCGGCCATTCTGGAACTGGAGTTAATCCTGCAACTGGTCCCGGAGTTACAAACACTCATATTACATACAACAACTATTATAACAATGGAACAAATCCAGAAACTGGAGCTCCAATGCCAGGAACTGATCCAGCTGCTGCCCAAGCAGCACCAACTGGCCTGAACGCAGAACCACCTGCTTCTGTTGCTGGAGCTGGAGCTCCTCCTCAACCGGAAGCGACGAACCAGCCGCCTCCTCCTCCACCCCAGGACCCTGGTTATCCTCCAAGCCCCTCAGGCTATGTTGTAACTAACAATGATTTACAAAAGTTGGCGGAGGATATGTACAGTAAGGAGAAGAACAATGCTTATAAGGATATAACGATGAATCTGCAGGGTCACAAGATGGACGCGAGTTCGACTGACGATGCCAGTGCACCGTGAGTCACTTTTTTAATAGTTGAAAAGAAGATGAATTTAGACAATTATCAGTATAAATCAGAAAAAAACAAAAGCAAAAAGAAATTAGAACTAGGCTGTTTTGATAATTGAAATGGTTTCTTGTTATGCAGGTTCGGTGGTTCAAAGATGTCTCTGATATGCGTTATCTTCGTGACAACATTGTTATCGAGATAGCTCGATTTGTAAATACATAAAAGGATAGTTCTTTCAGGATTTTTTATTCGCTACTATAAATCTAACCATGTAAAATAACGAAAGACTGTGATATCTTCTGAAGAAACTATCTCAAATCAATAAGCGTTAAGATATAAAGAAGGCTGATTGTACTTAATATTGAGACGACCTTTAGAAAATTAAAAACTAAACTTTTTACTGGAATCCAGGAACCTCATTAAGTAAATATTGTTTATTTCTATTTATTTGTTCCATCTCCATTATTTTCACAGTTAAATTTCGGACTAACATCTATAGGAGTGGTTTTTATGAGCTTTGTAAAACAATTAATTGTACACCTGCCTTTTTTAGTAGCAAATGTGGATATTAAATAGCAACTTATTAAAATTCTCAATTGTTTCAGTCTTCTGACTGTCAAAAACGAGGCCTACGAGTACCCAACAGTAAAGAATGTCCTAGCCCTGCACGATAACTACGAGCTCGACGTAAGGACCAAAGAGAACGTGACCCCTGATGAACGTCGAGAAGAAAACGAATTGCTCGACGCTTTCCTTGCAACCGATGTCATGCAAACTGCCATGAAATATTTGTCAGATAAGGGGTACATCGCAAACGATGAATACGAATTCAAGGATGCCCTTAGACGAATTTGGTTCTCGCAATTCAAGAGAATCGACGGCGAGCCGTCCAGCTCTGGTTTCGAGACTGTCTTCCTTGCCGAACAATTCGATTCTGAAATTATCGGATTGCACAACTGGATCTACTTTGCCAAACAAGAGGAGTCTGGTAAATTGAACTACATTGGATACATCAAGAAGGCAGATCTTGGATCCGTAAGTCACTGAACATAAATGTCAATTGTTTTTTTGTTTTATGTTTTGTTTTTTTCATCTTTTTAACTGTTATTTTATTTTTAGAATGGAGCGATCGTAAAATTGAGACTACAATTGAACAACGTACTCCAACCTGTCACGACGATCTTTGTGGGAACTTCTCCGGAACTGGAGATGGCACTTTACACATTGTGCTTCTACATTAGACCAAACAACGTTTGTCCCGTTGCTCTTGGAGGAACCAACTTCATGATTGTAGCTAACAGGGTCAATTACTTTGGCAAAGATATTTTGGTCTCTGCATACCCCGAAATATAATCATAATAAAATGATTGAATTGAAATTAAGTTTGCCTAGTGTACAAAAAATCGCAGAATACTCATTTAGTTCGATCAGTTGTTAAGTCTGAAGCATCAGTGGTGTGAGTTTCCTTCTTCTCCGAAGGAAGAAGGAAGTGAGCAAGGTTGTAGTTTTGACGCATGTTTAAGATGTAATCTGTCTTTACGTCGACAGTCATTTAACAATGTATTGATTTAGATTTGTATTTTATAACTTTGTATTTTGTGTTGAAAAATAGATCTGTCTATAAGATTCTACCTCGTTATTTGAAATTATTTCGCACCCTTTGTCAAAGAAGCGTAGTTGAGTTTCTGGAAAGATTAAACAATTTTAGAAACCAATTCTTTATAATCGGTGCAGAAAACTTTTGGGCTCAGTTTTTTACCTTTGGTCGTTTCCTGCTCTCTGTGCATAGACTTGTAATATCCAAAAGAGGAATAATCGAAGGTCGCCCATGAGCACAGCGACTAAATCCATTAGTGTAATTCAAAGTCTTCATCAAATATTCACACTGATCCACCTTTAGAGGATCGCCAAATTTTATAGCTCCTGTTAAAAATAACCATTTCATAACCGTTAATTTAATTTTTAATAAAATATTTTCAAATTAGGGCCAACTATTGTTATACCTCGACAAGCTTCCGTAGCAATAGCCAGATGGATAGAGGATGGTAAGATCATGGCACTATAGGTATTCGCCACACTTTCCACTACTTCTGCGAACAACTTTCTGATGAACGTTATCAGTTTTAAATCATCAGTCCAGTATTTGCGACCTTTAAAACATAAAGGTATACTGCGAACGATGACTTTTGTGTTTTCTAAGCTGTAAGAAACTCCATATTTTTTGAACAACTCCTGGTGTGCATTGAGCACTCGATAAGTTTCATCTTCCAAATCCGTGATGATAATTGGAGTTTCTAGTAACACAGAAATATATTCGTCTCTTTTTCCACTGACTCTGTAAACTATTTGAAGATATTAAAAATAAACAAAAATTCCTCTGATAATTATTTTTATCAAATTTTGATGAAGTTTACTACACCTTCTAATAGTTGTTCATATCGAATTCGTTCGTCGACTGCGTGCTGATCAATCAGAAGTAAGTACTTTTTGTTATCCTTGACCGTCACGGCTGCTATGAACTCGAGATTCACTTGATTTATGATCTAAAAAAATAAATTATAAAGATTAAATCAAATCAAGAAAAAATATAATTTTTTCTTGATTACACATAATTTTGTGTACCTTTATGTTTTCAAGACTCTTTCTACACAATCTGAATTCACTGATCATTCCTGTTCTTTCGGTATTTCTTGGTTCAAGTCCTCGAGGTTTATTGCTGAATAGTTGGTCTGAAAAAAATTATAATAAAACGAAAAATTATCGATTAAAAAGCAAATTTAATCATTTTTATTACAACTCACCAAAACAAATTTGCTTTTGACTTTCATCTTGACTGAATACGAAATGATGTTCCACTAGATTTTTGTTCCTGTACCTCAAAAGATCTTTCAAGTTTTGGGGGATGATTGAGTAAGTATTACAGTTTCTATTGACTTCTTCCACTTGAGGATAGTAGTAAGTAACATTATTGATGGTGATTTTGTGTACGTTCGTAGGCAATTCTATATTTAGATCAGACCACTGAGAAATTTGACTACCGATTGCAAAGTCATCAAAATTTTCCTGATTTTCTGGTTGTTGTTTTTCATTGTTTTCCGCCTCATTATATTCATGATGTTTATTCTCTTTTTGAGATAAACTGGATACGCGGCTAATCTGAGTGAAGTCAGATTTTTGAACTTCCATTCTCACATTTTCACTAGATTCTTCAATCAAAATAGTTGACGACTGTTTTTCAATGACCTCAATGTGCTCATCTTCGCAGATCCATTCAGAATCCTTTAGAATCCTCACAGGTATTTTCTTAATTTTACTCTTGATAAAAAGTGATTTTTTTGCCTTCTGATGAAAAATGATTCTTCTTCTTAAAATAGGTGAAAATGTCTTATATCTAATCATCATTTTTTTCTGCCCCAATTTTTGGTTCCTTCTGTTTAAAATTCTCCCTGATTAACAAAAACTTTTATTTAAAGTTACTTTACAAATAAATTTGCATAAAAAACTTACATTCAGGTTGTTTGCATTTGGTTTTTGATACATTTAAAAATGTACCGACGACGTTTTCCTTTAACTGCTTTTTAAACTTTCTGATAAGGTTACGGTTTTTTATTTTCACGCTCAGTTTATCTTTAATCACATAAAAATCAAATTCCGTTATCGGGCACTCTATGTAGACAATGTAAAATAAATTTTTGGCTGGAGATCCTTTCAGCCAAACGTCGTGACACCTCTGTAGTACAGTTTGCAACAAAATCTCAATTTCTGTGTTAATTGCAAGTTTAGAGTTTACATAGACTTTTTTAACCAACTGTGAATTTTGTTGCATCAGGCCTACGTGAGCTTTCAGATATATATGTGGATCAGCAGTGATTTCGAAGTACCACGAATGTTGAAGTTCCTCGTTACAAATGTATTCGATGATTTTTTCTGATCTATGAGGCTTGCCTATGCGGAGAGAGACTTCTAGTACCTCGTCATCTCTGACAGAAAAAGAAACCTGTTTGTTGTTTTTTTTATATTTAGATCAATGTTTCTTTTTGTTTGTTATTCACATTAAAATAAAACTTACTGTAGGAAAAAACAATGCATAAATAGCAACGACATTGTTGATCACATATTTATCACTTTGTGAGAATGGAAAATTCAAGCCTTTGATGGTCACTGTTGTACCCAAGCAAGGACGTGGGATACCTTCGATTATCCTTGATTTTGAATCTTTTTTAAAAACCTAATAAAAATATGAATAACATATAATTAACTCAGTTAATTTTAAATGTTGTATTTGTTTTATGAAAAAATACTAGATTCTGATTACTTTGACATAAGTTGTTGGAGAGAGTGTCGTTTTAGATGTGATTATCAAACTGTCCGCTCTAAAACGAATTTTATGAAAAATGTAACTTCTCGGGAAGATGCTTGGTTCTGGAGAAATGAAGGCTAGTTCTCCAACATTACGTAAAATGCTCTCGGGAATCCCAAATCCATTGTCAACCACTAGGATTCTTCTTTCCGAGGCGTGAAATCGAATTGCAATTGCATTAGAATTGTGCTGCAAAGAATTTGCAATCTAAAAAGTAAAACAGTTAAGTTAAGTTGAATTATTATTTTAATAACAATCAAGAAAATATCAATATCGTATTTACCAATTCAGAAAGACATTGTTCGATACTATACATAGGAACGAAATCTTCCATTTGGAAAAAGTTTGAAATCAAGTTTTAACATCAATATGAAGTTTGTTTACGTTCAGCTAATAATATTTTAACCTTAGATTTGTTATATAAACAATCTTTTCAATAAAATATTACGATCGAACTTTTTTTATTGATTGATATTGAAGACACAACACAAAAGTGGCGAAAATGTAAAAACATATAATTGAATTGAAAACTGAAACTAAGGTTCGTCACGTGGTAGATCAAACGACTGTTTCATATGAATGTAAACAAAGATACAACTTTTGATAAAAATAATTACATTTGAATCATAAAATCAATTATATTTTTAAAATTATATTAATCAATAATTTGAATGAAGATAAATAAGAAAAAAAATCTATTTTTTCAAGTTCATTTGATACTAATCGTTATGGCGCGAAATTTGAATTTGAAGATTGTACTTTCTGTTGGGATGTTGAATTAAATTACGCAAATCTGATTTTTATACTTTCATTTCATAGCTTTATAGGTAATTATTGATTTCAAAATCTTCAATTTTTAGAAAAGTGATTGATTTTTTCGAATATATTAATTGTAAAAAAAATTGTATGATATTTTTTTATAGTATATATTTTATTTGAATTAAATACAACTTTATAATACCCAATAAAGAGTCTGTTGTACAGTACAGCCAAGTACGAAACTGTATAAATTATCGATTTATTTCAATCAGGTGAGCGCACCTGTTCAGGTGAACCAACAGTTTGAGTTTAGTGCTCACTTTATTTGTATCAACCGTTTGTATTTTGCCGTTTCTTGTTTTATAACATAAAATTGTTTATTTATTTACACATATAAGAAAGCATGGAAAGGTATAGAGTAATTGGACCCGTGGGCGAAGGAGCCCATGGACTTGTACTAAAAGCTCGGGATACAATGAACAACAACCGAGAAGTTGCTCTAAAAAAAGTTTTCCTCAAAAGGGTCGAAGATGGCATACCCGTTTCAATGATACGAGAAGTCAAAGTTCTACAACAACTTAAGCATCCATATGTAAGCTTTTACACATGAAATTGTTTTTAAATTTAATTATCAATTTTAACTTGTAAATTAGTGACACAAAAAACTTATTTTCAGATCATTGAACTTTTGGACGCGTTTCCAGTTGGGTTTGATTTTGTAATGGTTTTCGAGTTCATGCCATCTGGATTGTCCGAATATTTGAAAGACGCGGATAATCCATTAAGCATCTCTCAGAAGAAAGCTTACATGAAAATGTTGCTCGAGGGAGTGGCCTACATGCACTCGAAAAAAATCATGCACAGGGTAATTAGAATTAGTGCGGTTTAAAAAAAGATTGATTTGCTTTGTGATATGATTTAAAACCTAAATTTGCAGGACTTGAAACCGGCAAACTTGTTGATCAATTCAGAAGGCGAATTGGTGATCGCTGATTTTGGCCTGAGTCGACTAATGTGGAGCGAAACAACTAAACCATATTCACATCAGGTGGCAACCAGATGGTACCGTGCTCCAGAGTTACTGTACGGTGCCAAATTGTACAATGAATCTGTTGACATGTGGTCAGTAGGATGTATAATTGGAGAAACCTTGAACCATTCACCACTGTTTCCAGTAAATATTTCCACAAATTATTTTTCACTAATAAATCTGAAAATATATATATTGAATATATATAAAATAAAAAAAATATACAATACAATCATGTTCATTTCATTTCTACGCTGTGACATATTCTATTTGGAATGCATTTTGTTTTATATAAAAGGTTCGATTTTAAATAAATAATTTAGGGCGAGAGTGATATAGAACAACTTGCAATAGTTCTGCGAAACTTAGGAACTCCAACAGCAGAAACCTGGCCAGAAATGACAACGCTCCCAGATTATAACAAAATCACTTTTCCATATAACAAAGGTGTCGTGTGGGAAAACTTGATTCCTGATCAGCCACCAGAAGCAGTGAGCTTAATCAAAAGTATCCTGCTCTATAATTCCTCTAAGCGTCTAACTGCCAGCGAAGTAATTTTTTTGTTTTATTTGCTATGAAAAATATGAATAAAAGATGTTACAAAAATGTTATTTTTTCCAGGCTCTTGCTCATGAGTATTTTTATACGATGCCGTTTCCTTGTGAAAAGTCAGAGCTTATGAAACCAAAACCGAACCACCGAGAATTGCTGAAACCAAAAGAAATTGATGCTAGTTGCAGGATAACTCAAATGTTTAAAAATTTAATCAATATGAAATAAAAGACTTCAGTTATAAATTTTGCTTCACTTTTCCTATAAATATTTTATCCATAAAATTAATATTCATTTTTTACATGTTTTTCTGTTTAAATAAACAATTTAAAAGTTTAATTTTGTTCACCAATGATTGCTGGTTTGTTTTGAATTAAGAAATTCTTTTAACTTTCCTATCTATTTCATAAAAGTTAAATTTGAAAGGCGGAGATTCTCGCAAGTCACGTGATGATCCAGCTCATTTTGACAAGTGGAGAGTGTGGCAACTTGAAGAATGCGAAATCGAACGTTCAACATGCGCGAGTGACAAACAAAGCGGCGCTTTTGCAATGTGACAAAATTGGAGCTGATTGCAATTTGGAAGAAAGGTCGATCGAAGAAAAACGATGATCGCAGGATATTCGGTTCACCCTCGACGAGATCGCAATCGCTAATGTTGTCGCTTCCTGAAACGGGACTTAACCTAACTTTCTGTTATCGACAAATATAACAACAAATCTCGGGTAATTGTAATGGTCAACAATATTACCTAAAAATTTTTTAATTTCAATAGAGTTTTCTTTGATTCAATATTTTTATTTTGATTCATTTGCATTTGAATGACAATGTCATTTTGCAAGGTGTTTAAACTTTGATTGACAGACAGTCATTGCTGAACAAGGTTTTCAGAAACAAATTATGAGAAAACATGATTTGCTTTTAGGGAAATTCACAATGGAGATTAATCCACTGAGTATCATTCTCGTGAAAAGTGACAGCAAAGGTGACAGGATGTTGTTTAGGTATCCACATGCAACGACGAACCAGAGGGATTCGAGACAGTGCACTAAAAGGAAAAACCCATATTCTTTAATCATTGCAGAAGATACTTTACAGGTGACTGATTTGAAGTATTAATATTCAAAATTGCATTCAAATAAGGCTTTGCAAACAAAATTGTAAAAGAGAAATTTAATTGACAAAACATTTGTCGACAGTCCATGCCAGTTCAAACGTCGCACATCACAAACGGAAATTTAACCGGCCTGTCAGACGAAGTTTTATCAACATTATTTGCAGTAAAGCCTGAATTATGCGAGCTGAAATTCGAATTGAAAGTTAACAATGTCAGATTTGTCGGTCATCCCACCTTGCTACCTTCCCGAGGCTTAAAAGAAATCAATTCATCGATGCTTTTCAACGTCGTTTTTGCATTGCAAGCACAAGCTAGTCAGTCTGTAGTGAAATGTTATTATGATTTAAGTAAAAGGTACATAAACCTAACTAAACTTATAATCAAAATTAAAAAATATTGTGTTTATATTAAAAAAAAAAAAAAAAAAAAAAAAGAAAAAAAAAAAAAAAAAAAAAAAAAGAAATGTCATTTGAAACTGTTAAATAAAAATGATGAAATATTTTCTAGACTTGGCATTGCTCTTCGTCATGAGGAAAAACGTTGCGGTTTTTTATCTGAAGAGATCAAGGTGATGGTTTCTACACATGATGAAGTTCCTCCAAGGTAATACGATAATCATTAGATGTTTAATTGAAAGCTCATAACTAATATGTAAATTTTTCAGGTCCGAAGGCGAGAGTGAAGGCGAAGAATCTCCATACGAAGTCATCTTACAAAAAAGTCAAATAGCTCGGGACTTGAAAACAATCTTTAATAGTCTTTGTACCACCGGCATGATCAATATTATGATAAACAAGTGGATTCAAGTTAGCTTTTGTTTGCCCCAGAAAGTTCACCAGACCCATCAGAAAGGATTCATCATGGATGCAGATATCATCAACAGGCAATTTAGAAATTTTACTTTTCATTCATTTTCGCTCGTTAAATGTCTGATTCAGATTTTACAATGTTTAAAATTCTATTTTCAGATGCCTGAACAAATTGAGACCATATCACGGTTTACTACTCCTAATAGAGCCCACGGAATTGCTAGAGTCTTTGCCTACCGATGCCTCACCAGCGTTACGAAGATTAATAAAAATGTACAACCCTCTTAAAAGTCTGCAAACTTTAGCTGCAGACTCCGACTTGACTTTAGCTCAGGTATTCCAGCTTACGGGTCACTTGGTTTATTGGGCCAAGGCGACCATTATCTATCCCCTTTGCGAAAGCAACGTTTACGTTGTCTCGCCCAATGCAGTGATAAATAGCCAGCTCATGGAATCATTCTCCGAACAATTTCCGGGGCTGAATTTGTTGCAGGTACAACTTATTCACTAAAAATAAATTTCAAATAAAATTAAAAATATTTTAGTATTGATTTTGAACTTTAATTCCAGGTTATTAGTGATTTTTCTTTACCCACGTCGATAAGTCAGAAATTAAACCCTTTGAGCCAATCGCATCAACAGAACCAGTTAGTTAAAATAATCATCTGGTTACTGAAGAACCATCTTTTATTACAGTTACATACTTATGTTCAATATATGCCCACGGTTCATGGGCGAACCTTAATGGTGAGAAAAAGTTGTCACTCCCGTTTCGTAAAAGTCATTATATATTAAGATAAGTCATTTTTAAAACCGAACTCCAGTTTTTATCTTGTCTTTGTGTTTATTTACAGGATTCGAAGTTCGAAGACACTTCAAGTCCCGTGGAAACAATGGACAACGACAACAACCAACAGATGGAAGACAGTAGCTGGAGTCTTAATGATACTCCAAAGAGCACCCCTACCGACCAGAAATCCGATTTATCATTGAACAAAGATGGCAGTATTTATGAGTACCAGTCAGGAAGTTACAATATCCCATCGGACGATATCAGACTGTTGGACAAACTCTGCTCATTGGGCTACTTCGATGGTGGGCACCATTTGGAAGAGATTATGTATTTGGAAAACATAAGACGCTCACAATTGTTGCAGATCTTAGATAAGTTTCGAGACATTCTGATTACAAGTGAAAGTGAGGATCCTGCTATTGCGCTTTTCTATTCTCAAGTCTCTTCGTAAGAATATTGTCGAAAGATAAAATGTCAATGTACATAACTTGTAAATATGAATTCAGAAGCTAATATATGTTTCGTATTTGCATGTTGAAACTGTAAAGAAATCAAATTTTGTACAAGTTTTTATTTAAATAAAACGAAAATTGTTTGTATATAACATTCGTGCACCTTTCAATTTCTCTATAAAAAATCACGAGGAATTTTCTTCAAACGGTAAGAATTCTGCTTGACCGAAGACTCGGTTTGTTTCCAATTAATGGCGAAAGCTTGTTTGGGAAATAAAAAGAACCTAATGGATTTTTATTAAAAACATCGTCAAACGGATGGAAATTGTCTAATTTGCTTTTAAATCGAGAACACTGAAATGCACGTGTGACTTTTCAAAAGAACACCTGGAATCTTTACAACCTTAGAAAGCGAAGGTCATTTTCTGCATGTGCCAAAGTACCAAAACACGGCCCTGTTGAACACATGGCGACAATCTTTCCTTTCCTGTAATTAAAACTTAATCATAGGTTCAACGAACTTTTAGCTGAACAAAATGAAAAAGAAAAATGGCTCTGCTGTCACAAAGAAAAGTTGATAGAGGAAAAAAAATGAAGTGACATTATTTTATATGTACACAAAAACGTACTTCGCGTGCGCATCTAACAAAAAAAGAAAATTGCTGTCAAACAGGAAGACAAATATTCGTGTCACCTAGCAGAGTGCTTATCGGACGATCGGTGAAAAAACAATACCGCTGTAAATAACGCAACTGAAATAAAAAAAATGAAAATGAAGCGAACAAACAGAAAGGGTTAACGTCCCATCACATTTCCGGGATGGTTCGAGGGAAGCGAGGACACCTGCTGGCGTCGCATGAACAATTCAGCGCGAACTTGAGTGGTCAATAAATAATTGGCGCATTAATGTTCGCGCGCGTACGGACATGTGGGTATGAAAGCGATCACATGTGCGGGCCGCGCGATACGCTCCACGTCGTCCTCGCGACGAAAACAAACTAGTGTCAACTCAAATTTGACGGTACCTTTTGAAGGCCGAATCGCGAAAATTCTGCATCGGTGCAACATCTCAACTTTAAGAGTGACCTTCTTGACTGAAAGAACTGTGAAAAATAGTTTATAAACGGTGGCCTTAATAATTCTTAAATTTTGTTACATAATTTTTTCAGTTATTTGCTTACGTTCGAACGGGTTGAGTTTTTTACGGTACGATTTGTGCTCATCTATTGCGCGATAAGGTATCGATCATAACATTTCATTTTTTTTTCTTTCCCCTCTCTTATTTTTTTACTGTTATTCAAATGCACGGAAAAGTCGTTGACATTATCGATTATAGTCCAAGTTCCGTATGTGGTCAAAGTGTCACAAGTGAATATGCGAGGATCATTCGCGCGTGATTCTTCAACGGAAACCAAATTGAGTGAGTTGTGACGTCCTCGTTTTTCTCGATCTTTGAATAATTAGTGTTTCGTCCGTTTCTAAAGATATTTCTATTTTTACTGTGGGAAATCCGTAGTAGATCAATTTGTGAGTTCAAGAAACAGAAATTTGCTTGACCTGAGATGACCTTTGACAAATCTCTGACCTTTAACTTTAAATAAAAGTGAACAATCAATTAAACAAAGTTGGACTGTTTGATATACGCTAAAAGAAAGGAACTTGGCAAAGTTTATAAATGATGAAAAGTTTGACAGTTGTAACAAAAAACTTTGTTTATGATTATTTATTTGCATTCTTAGAAGTTGTATAATTGTTGAAGATGTAAGGAACATAACGCTTTTTAGCATGAAGTTGAAGGTTGTAAAAAAGAGCGCCTGACGATGGGTTGCGGATCGAGCAGTGATGTCGCGCAAAGCCCGGCGCCAGCGGTCGACAACAATGGAACGGCTGTACGCAAGCACACAAAAGCGGAAGATGTGCGAAAGCCACCGGTGGTGGTAGAGCAAAAGAAAATAGGTAAACCTCAAGTTAATTTGTTTGGCGGTAACATTTAGCCGAACTTGTTTCATATTTAATGCGAGGTCACTTGTAAGTACGATGCTAAAGCACCAAACTATATTATAAATCTACATTTGTGTTTCATGAATTTATTTGCTAATATGCCAAATAATTGCAGTAATTGCACTTCTGAATGTCAAAAAAATAATATCCGAAAAAATATTATTCTACAACAAAGTTGAAAGATAAAAATATAACAAGGAAAAAAAAGGTATATAATTTTGTAGTGAAGATATATATAAAAACTGAAAGTACATAATTAATGTTTTAGCGGAACCTCCTCTGGCTTTCGAAGTTGACATAACGGACGTAAAACTGCCCAGAAAATTGCCACCTTTGAGATTTCAAAAGGATGATAAAATGCTGCCGCAGAATGACGTGACCTTAGAAAAGTTGCAGAAACAACAAGCGGACGCTGAGGAAAGAAGGAAAAAAGTTCGTCGTTATTTTGGGTTGCAATATTTCATCAAATTTCATTTTGTTTCTAATTGGTTATGCAATTTCAGATTCTTGATCTGAGAGTCAAATCCGCGCGACATTTCCAAGGGAAGCAACCACAAAAATCATAAAGGTTCTCTATAGTATAAGAACTGATCTTCCTTCGAAGCACAATTCACGTTGTAAAAAATCACCATCGCCATTCATCGGATGCGAAATTGTTCAAGGATGAAAAATATTTCGTTAAACATTTCAAGTTCTCATCATAAAATTACTGTAACGTCAAACAAAATTCGTCAACAAATTTTATGTCACTTTTTTACAGCAACAATTTAAAAATGTGATTTTATTTATTTATGTTTCATATCAACTTATTTAATTGTACAGAGGAAGAGTGAACAATATTGAATTGCAATAAACGATATTTTTGTTCGTATCGCTCTTAAAAGTAACGTATATTAGTTTTGCTTGTACACGCGATTTATTTAAACCGCGAGATACTGCTCATATTGATAGTGTTGGTCGGCAATCGTGACCTCTGGGAAAGAGAAAGAAGAGGTCTAAAGCAGAAGGTACGAAGGGGAGATGGCGAGGCCAAAGAATCAAGAATGAGACAAGTATGAGAGGAGAAACAAGATGCAGAAAGGAAGAAGAGATTTTCAAGCAGGATAATTAACATTTGGTTTAACGAAATATCAAACTTTACATATTTTATTTTTTTTAACATTCTCATTTCAGAACAATTGTGAAAGTTTTTGATTCAAATTTTTTGAAAATTATTTTATTTGTTTATGGGTGAAAATTTTACTTTGAACGGTTTTAGTTGTCTCATAACCAAGTCTGGTTTAATAATCCAGTCCGTTACGCATGATCGGAGCGATTCTATATGGAAATTATGCAGGATATGAACACAGAAGGTCTTCGTTGCCAACATGCCATATCTCTGTCCTGAAAGACAATCAAATGATCAGTTTTGTAAAATTGTATAATCTGAAACAAATGTAATGATAAGAAGAAGAAAATTATTATTCAGTATAAAAAGTGCATGGATGCATAAATGCATTTTTCTTACCAATGCAGTTTCGTGGACCTGCACTGAATGGAATGTATGAATAAGGATGGCGATTCGCTAAATTTTCAGGCAAGAATCTGTCAGGGTCAAATTTATCAGGATTCGACCAAAATTGCTCGTTTCTATGTACAGCAAGAGGCAGAATGTGCACGAGTATTCCCTTTGGGAGCAATTGATTTGCTGCAAAAATATCAATGTGTTATTAAATTGTTTTTAAAATAGTCAACACTTTAAGCAGAGACCAAATACATAGTTGTATATCCTGTTTCAAATATCGTGCAATGAATGGCACAGTAGGAAATAACCGCAATGTTTCTTTAATACATCTTTCCAACAAGGGCAATCTGTTCAACTCATTTAAACTGAATTTCCCGTTGCAACTGGTCCAAACTTCATTTATTTCTTCCCTGACTTTTTCCTACAAGTCAAATTATTTATACAATTTCCACAAATTTTTAAAATAATATATTTGACAAATTAATTAATAAATTTATGAGTTTTACTTGTATTTTTATATTCTCGCCAAGCAGTTGAATGACATGGTCGATCGTACTGGCTGTTGTATCGTTACCCTAATTAAGAAACGTTCAAAATAATAACAAATCGTGAAGATTTTAAGGAGTGAATTGAAAAGAGATAGATATTTCTGTTACTGTGAAAATGAATGTGTTGACTTCTTCTAAAATTCCATCATCATCAATCAATCCGTCTAACTGAGCAGCAATGAGAAGGTCTAACATGGCCAATCGTTTTCTTTTTACTAAAAAAGAACATTTTTAATTTTTTTATTTAACAAAACATGAACTTAATTGTGATTTTGAACACTCACAAGATGTTGGTGAAAATATTAAGCTCTCATCTACAGTGTTATCTGCCCGAAATTCGGTCAGATATTTCCAACCTGTTGATTTGTGATATACTTTTCGTTCTTGTATTATCTAAAACATTGAATTATAAATTGAGCATCTGTTTTTCAATTAATTAATTAGTTACTTCTCATAATATTCTAACTTTTCTTGCAAAGTCATTGAGTATTTGAACAGCATCTTTTTCTTTTTTACCCATAGGTGTGAAATTGTAATATAGCCAATCAGGCATTGGGTATAATCTGAAAAATCTGCAGTCAAAATTATTTAAAAATAAACAAATTAATTTTTAGTCAATTATGGAAATGCATTTTCAATAAATACTTAACTTGTGAAAACTTGTTCTGCAATTGTTTTGACAGCTGTTCTTAACTTTTGTGCAGTTTGTTCGGAACTATCCAGGGATGTTCCCATCGACGATTCTATTTCGAAAATGAATTAACAAATATTGAAATTGAACATTTTTATGAATAAAATTATTTTGAATAACAACATCCGTACCACAAATATTATTCAATGAGTATTTGTTAGCTAACTCGAGTGGCTCCATAATGATCTCAGCGTTACACATTTTGTTTTTGATTTCCTTCACAATTTTTTCGCCATTCTCTATAAAAATTTCAACAAACTTTTGCAAACTGTTGAAGTGAAAATTCGAAGTCAAAATTTTTCTCCTGTTGTGCCATTTAGACCCTTTACAAACATTTCAGTTGAATTATATTGTCATCATATTCATTTTATCTATAGATTAAATTTCTTTAAAATTGCACATTCGTACCAGTACTGGTAAGGAGGCCTGTTTTTAGCCACCGATACAAAAATGAGTATATGGTACTTTTGTCAATATGATTTGGGCTGGATAATAAAATCTATAAAGTAACAAATAATATTTGTATCATCAGAAAATAATTCGGACAGTAAATAAAAAAAGGAATAAAATAAAATTTCACCTGAATATCATCTGGATCTAACACAGTAACAATCACCTGAGTAGGAATCCAAATTTTATACATCGGATAAAATTGTCTATTATCATTCAAGACGATTCTCCAAAAATGAACTAAAAAACAAATAAGTAATGTCAACGATGAGAAACACTTCAAAAAACAGACCATTCTCAAGTTCTCTACGTGCTTCATTTGAAAAAGCGTGCATATCCGGTACTGTTTTGAATAATTAGTTGAGGACCGAAATTCAATCGCTTTTGGAGCATCAACTTTTCCACTTTGACACTCGAACTTGATTTATATGGGAAAAAGTTTTTTGAACAAAAAAATATATCATTTTCGATTAATTTAATTTTCCGTTCGATAAAATGGTTACCCTGTTTCACGAAGTAATGAAATCCATTTCCAATGAAAGGCAACGTGACCGAAGTAGTAGGAATACGTTTTAAAATTTTCCCAATGCGACCACACCGGAAATAAACATCCGAGCACAAAATTATTAGCACAAATGTGCCAAAAATTTCCAACCACATTGTGTATTAACGTTGAAAAAATGGTGTCTTTTCAGTCACCAACTATTGATTTGTTGTTGCTCGATTGACCGTTTCAGTATCACTACAGAACTCCTACTTCAGTCGTGCATATTTGCATAATTATGAGATAATTTTTTGCTTCATTCATCTGAATTAATGAGAGATAGAGTTGATTCAATTGAACTTTACTCGTTACACATAGATTGTTATTTTATAAATGATTGAAAATATGGTTTATGAAATAATGATGGAATATCATTTTTTTATCTCATAACAGTATTGAAATTTAAAAGTTCATGAAAACTTATCTTTTCTCATGTTTGCTGTTTTGGTAACTAATTATATGTAAAGTCACATGCAGAGCACTATACTATATCTGTATTTATAAGATAGAATTCCAAACTGTGACAAGTGTTTCATAAATTTTAGAAATAGGTGAAAAAAGTTTTGGTCGAAAAAATTGAATGGTATAAATGGTGAAAGAAAAAAACTGAATGGATTATCTAGCTATATTTGATTCCAACGTCATAAGAGGGAATACAAATTTCAATAATTTTAAATGGAAAAAAATTATAATTTTTATACTTTCGGTTATGAAAAAATTCAAAAATCTCCTTTCTAATGAGTTAATCTAGTTGAAACATTGAAATTTAAGTCGGTTGTTATTGAAGTCTTTCGATTACGAAGCTTCGATATTAATGATATTTTTTAGATGAAGTTCAATCTAAATCTGAATACAAATTAATTGTATACAGTATAAAGAGTAATAACAAAAAAGTTATATGCATTTCAGTAATAACGAACAGATTTTTAATTTACTTGTGCAATTTTTGTATGATCATATCATATATTCAAAGAATTTTGAACCAATAAATAATTAAAGATAAATAATAATTACAAAATAATTGTTTAACTAAAATTCAACTTGGAAAAATTTTAACGAAATCTACACTTTTATTGAAATAAAAAAAAAAACACTTTGATTTAGTTTGAATATGTGTAAACTTGCAACACATGTGGTTCGCCGGTCTTATATATATTATTTTTGCGGCCTTTTTTCTGGCACCTGTCAAATGTCTTATCGTTCTAACCAGTTTGTTTTCTGTTTTAGATACAAAAATAAAAATACTGTGGAGTATTTTGTGTGACAGATAAATTAATATACATTCGACTTTTATATAAAAAATGTTATGATTCGTAAGCATTTTTTGAAGCTAGATCTAGAGTTTTTATATTCTGTCACGAGTTATTCGTAATTTAAAAGTTGAACAGGATGAAAATACATACTTGAGTTAACGAACCAAAAAAGTGAATATTACCAATGAAAAATGACTTCAAATGTTTGTACAAGCATGTAAAATTTTTTTCGATCCAGTTAAACGAGTGAAACCTTGTTCCTTTGCCTGAAAATTCCCAGAGAGTCTTCTTGACATTTGTTACTTGATGAAGCGATCCTTTTCGCTCGACAATATTTGGAGTTGTTTTCATAAGCTTTAACATTCCCTTCTCATTAAAAGATCAATTCAAATTGCCATTTTAGAGCCTTAAAATATAACTCCACAGTGCAAAACAAAAGTAATTAAAAAATCTGTATTAAATGCATTTGTACTTTTATTAAAAGTTAAAGTTTGAACGACATATAAACCTCGAGAAAAAAAACATTGTATTTAAGTTCTCTTCAATCTTATGTTAATTTTCCTTTAAGGGTGCTTATTTACAATGTCATTGATGAATCGTAAGACCTCACCGTCCTCACGAACATATATTTCCATACGAGTCGTGTTGGTCGAACCACTTGTACATGTTTCCCGTTTCCAAAACACTGTAAATTGAGCAGTACAAACTGCTTAGCATGATTAATGGGTCATGAATGCATCTGACATCATTAGTTGATTATTTCAATGTTGAATTTTCACACGCAAGAGCGAACGTATTTCTGGCATAATCACTTTCACATAAAATGCTATACTTAACTTCTACTTTGATTAAAAAAAAAATAAAATAACAAAAATCAACTATTCATTTTCATATACTTTTCCATACTATTTCTCAATAGATTTCTTTTACAGGTCAATGAACTTTCCATCCTCAAGCAAATTATATATCATGAAATAGCGACTTGACCTAAAAAAAATCAATTTGTAATTGCAATTTTATGATTCAAAATGTTTTAGTGAATTAAATTAAAGGAAATTAAGATGTTGCGAAATTGTATGCATTATAAAAAAAAATTCAAAATAAGAGAGTAGACGGAATTTGAAAACCGTTACTACGGTTGACAAAAAAAGTTCATAAAAAGTATGATGCACATTACATTGTGATGTGTAGTGCACTACGTTTTTGCATGGCGTGACGCGTGTGCTCCAGCTGCTCTTGATTTCGCCGCCTGTCTGTCTCTTTTTATCGTGAACTCGAGCGCGACCCTCCATGATTCACTTCCACTTTTCCTAAGACGATAGAAATCACGCTCGAGTTTTCCCACGAAATGCCCAACTAAGACTTTAACACCCCCGGGTCCATGGCTAATTATGAAAATGAATGGCACTTGAAAATTAAAAACACTCGTCAATCACATAGCCCGGAGTTATACTGCTCGAAATATACGCATGTTTGAGAACCGAATTCAAATTCAAAGCTATCAATGGTGCTTATCAAAACTCGCAATGTTTGATAAGCAAAATTTTATTTTATGCCATTGGCAGATAAAAAAAATAGTTATTTTCGTAGTGAAACATTTCCGGGGTGGTTACAGAAAACTAAAGATGATCGATTTTAAGGACCGAACATCCTTGACACGCTTATTCAAATTTTCGACATTTGATTTCCGTTTTTTTTTTTCGGTAGCACATTTCCTACAGATGAATTTTGAATAAGAATTTCATCTGGACTTCGGATTTACATTTTAGATGAATAATTTATTATTGTAATTTGATCAAAGACTTTTTGTTGTGCATCAGAATGGTAGTGTTATTTTATTATTGTAATTCATTTATTTATTAAAAAATGTATTATAATTAAATTTTGAAATTAAGAAAAGTATAAAACTTGATGATAATATTGAAGCTTCAAAAGGAGATGAATAAAAATTAATTAATAATAATAATTAACTGTATGATATTGATTAATAATAATAATTAATAATAATAATAATAATTTGTATGATATTGAAAATCAAAATTGTTTTTGAATATTTCTAGATGATGTTTAAAAATCGTTTCCATTAAATGATCTTGAGAATAAATTTGAAAAATTAGTACGCTACAAAAGAACATTTGGCGAGAGATCTGAAATGAAGTTGGAGCGATTTGAAAATGCAAGAACCCTTAGAGCAGTGGCAAGCATGTGCTAACGACCCCTCGTGTCGCGCGAACCCACGTGCACCGTTGCACTCCAAGCTCATCTGGTAAGCTGATCCTCGTTACATTTAAAACACGCACACAAACCCGCCTAACTTCTAGTCGTGCGTATGTAAAAGAGCCACGCGAATGGGCGGTGCCTATCCCGAAGAATTCGTATTACGGGTCCTAAAATTTAGTGGCGGGGGTCTGCTAAGTCTAGTTTGAAAACTGTCGATGTAAATCGGTATCTTATCTTGGGTCAGTTTACTCGCACCAGTTAGACGATCTTGACATCCACGAGCGCTCCGACGCGCGTGTCATTAATATTTTCAGTTTTGGAGTGTGTTTTCTCAGAAGTGTCACAGTGATTCCGGTCTTTGGATCCTAACGAGTCACCTTTAGGGTGAGTTACAATTATAATCTCGAACTAAATTGATATATTCACGATCACAATTTTACATCTTGATTAATTTTTTTTATCAAAAATCAAAAATTGTTCAAATTTGTTTGTATTATTATCACTGAAACTAATTAGAAATTCAATGAATCGATAAACATTAAAGTTTTTCCATAACCAGTTGTGCAATATTTTGTTTAGGATGATATCGCTGGATTGGATGCAAATTTAATAACAAATCGGCTTATCATAATTCGTGTTAATGACCGATACAGATAACACACAAAAGTAAACTATTTCGTAACAATTGATATGGTCAACTAGTTTGCGAAAAGAGAGTCACAGTCAACTTGAAAAAAAGATAGACTTATTTTTCAATCTATAAATTTTTAATTCAATGACATCTCTTGGAAATTTTAGAACGTTCAAGTTCGTAGTGTGAGTTAATCAAACTGAAAATTTGTGAAACGAGGCGTGTCATAGTTCAGATAATTATAATCGTACAATAATGATCAGTCTATGAATAGCTGTTGTTTTGATATCAAAACCTGAATCTTTGTTTTAATTCTACTTTAATTTCCATTTCAGATCAAGATGCATCTAGAAGACACCCACTTAATCTTAGACATGGACTCTCAATTGTTCGACAAGTCCGCAAGTGTTGACTTTTTGAGTCAAAACTACTGGACTAATCAGATGATTGATCAAATTAATTGGGACCAATTGGAAACGACTTTCCAACAGTCCAGCCATCTCTCACCCACCCCATTATCTCCAGGAAGTGACGGCAGCAACCTGGCTTCGCCATCTTGGCCCCAGCAACAGGAACTTGACTACAGTGACCTCTCCGATGGTTCGCTGGATAGCAGCCTCTCCTATCCACCTTGTGGACAAAGCCTCCCCTCTGTGGAATCGGCATTCTCTTTTTCGCAAAACTTCCGCAACCAAAATTACCAGATGTGCAAGGAAAATTATCTCAATTACCAGCTGCTTCCCGATGCCAACTTGAGTTATCCTGTTAAACAGGAGTATCCTCTAAAGTTTGACTTGAACACCATCAGAGGGGATCCAAATGTTTTGATTAATTGGCAAGATACTCAAGAAGAGGAATCTCAAAGTGTGAAAATGAAGCCAGCCAATCCTGTTGGACACTTGTTGAAGTCCAGAAGGAAGTCTACGAGCAATCTGAAAGAGAAGATCAGGGCTAGATTTGACCCTACCAACAAGGTTACCATGGCAATTAGAAAAAATATCCTGATGAAGGGAAAACTGAAAGCAGCCAAATTGGAAAGTAACCAGAACGATCATGTTTGTGGTAAGGAAAAATTTTAATTGTCGTATGGAAGTGAGTTGAAAAGTACAGTTCACTAACAGAATTTTTTATTTAGAAAATCAAGCTCCTGAAGAAGTTCGAGTTTCCTACCAGTGTCGCTGGTTGGACTGTGGATGCGTCTTCTCCGACCAAGATGGATTGGTTAGACACATCGAAAAACGACACATCGCTGACACGGCAAATTCCGCAAAGAGAAACCAAAAAACGAACGATAAAGCCCAGGATGGTGCTCACTCAGACGAGTTCACCTGTCTTTGGGAAGGGTGCTCCAGAATACGACCTTTTAATGCCAGATACAAATTGCTGATCCACATGAGAGTTCACAGTGGAGAAAAACCTAACAAGTGTCTGGTAAGTGTGCTTAACAACAAACCCAACATTATCAGTACAACAAATAAAAAATGTACATTTTTTTAACTTTTAATTTGTCTGCAGTTTCCTGGATGCAACAAAGCTTTTTCGAGATTGGAGAATCTTAAGATACACCAAAGGTCGCATACTGGGGAACGTCCTTATGCCTGTCAACATCGCGGCTGTAACAAAGCTTTTAGCAACAGCAGTGATAGGGCTAAACACCAAAGAACTCATTATGACACGGTAAGATTCTTATTTTAATGTTAGAAACCACCTGATAGTCCAAAATGGAACTGTTTCAGTGATGAAATTTTGGAAAAAATATTTGAAAGCTACTGATCTTACAATTCTATCACTTAATTAATTTCTACTAATTTTTTTCAAGCGATTCCAAATCAGAATCTTAAGTGGGATTGAAAATATTAATTTTGGATTTGAACAATTGCAGAAACCATACGCGTGCCAGGTGTTAGGATGCGGAAAACGTTACACCGACCCGTCAAGTCTGCGGAAGCACGTTAAGAACCACGCAGAAATGTCGCCAGTTTCCAAAACCTGTGAGAAACCTGTATTCGAAACTCCCGTTGAGATCAACCAATTTCCGCAATTTGAATACGAGACACCAGTTTACCAAAATCAAATCCCGGAATTCATCCCATATGAGAGCGTACCATTCTTCAATAATTTGACTGGTGAGTTAATTTTGGCAAAAAAAAGTAGATCAGTCGAGAGAAATCTGATGAGGCTGTTTTTGTTGCTTAGCTCAGAGGAGGTTTCAAGCCTTTACCCCATGGCGAGTTTCAAAATAATAAAGTGCCTTGAATTTTCCATACACGTGTATGACGCACGCGCCATGCAATGACACGTGTGATCCACGCACTTGTTCTATTTTTATGGGGACAAGTGTACATTGTTTTTGGTCTAGAAAAACTGGCAGAGATTTAAGAAAACAAAATTTTTTTTAATTTTATTTTTGGAAATTGAAAAAAAAAGGAAAGACGAATCAATCACTCGAACTTAAATTAATTTTCGTATAAGACTAATTAATTTTCTTTTATTTTAGGCTTCAAAGTTGAAGACGACCTGGGCGATTTTGACCAACTTGGCGCGAACCTTGACACTCAATTCCTCGACGCCGACGCCCTAGAGAAGTCCATTTACATTAGCGCATAGATCGGACGTTAAGCTATATTTATATCCGAATGAGGATTGATAATTTTTTTAATTTTTTAAATAGTTTTGTGATAATTAAGTAATTTATTATAGAATGGCCTGTGACAATAGTGCAATTTAAATGTTAGTATCCTGTGATATATGAGCGATCTTGCAAACTAACGAGTTTGACACTTGGCTCATCGACTCAGTTATGAATATTGCAATTTTTTTTTTTTTTTTTGAATATTTACTCGTGATATAACTGACAACATTTTTTTTAATTTCCAAGCGTGTTTTACATTCGATACATTTTATAAAGTAGATTTTAAGGCACTTTTTGTTTGCTCAATGAGAATCGTGTGTTACGTTTGATATTTCATTTTGAACCAATTTTCCAAGAATGTGCGATAAAAGCAATATTCAAGTACAAATGGTAGAAGTAATAAGATAATTCGACAGTTATACTGTGTATAACTTGAACCATCTGACTGATTTTCAATGAAAAACCGAATGACAAATAAAATATAAAAATGAATAGTTATTGACAAATGAATCAACCCAATTTGTTTTTTTATTCAATTATCTTTTATTCAATTACTCAACAAACTGATATAACAGTTTGTTTCGTTAAAAAAACACATAGTACCTAACAGTTAAACTTATTCCTAATATGGTTACTATATATACTACGTAACCTGCCCTTGAAAGAGAAATTTTTACAGCTATATGTGTAAATGATTACTTCATCGCTATTATTTTCCTTAAACAGTAAATTAAAATGAAAGAGCAAATTTCGATAAACAAAACTTGTCTTCTTCCAAGATCGGTTTAATGACCAGTTTCACAAATTCCAGACGCATCGCAATCGTTTGCAAGGAAATTACAAATGTATTGACGAAAACCTTGGAGGACCGGGCTTTGATAATCCTTGGCATAATTCTGAAATAAATTTGCAAGTAATTACAGCTCTACATACATGAATTTCGAAATCATTTTTGTTGTCAAAATATCAAAATATTTTGTTTAATGAAACTATTTTTGTAAATAAATTAATCATGATATAAATACTCACATTATTGATGACAATAGTTGGTACAAAAGTAATTGGTGGTTTCAAGCTGGCTGTTTTTTCTCCATTTTGGATTAACAATTGGTCGCCCATTGCTGATTCAGCACAGGCAGCAATCTCATTGGTCATTGAATCACCAAGCTTAGTTTCTTGGGCGCACTTGACAAAAATAAACGGTTAATAAACAAGAAACCACATTTGAAATTCAATTATTATAAATAATAATTATATTAATTAGATAATTATACTTGTTTGAAAGCTGTAACGGGGTTCTTGGACATGACACATCCTATGAAATCGACTGTCTGTTTCTGACGATCGGCTTCCGCTGTCGAGTTGTTTTGATTAATAATCTGGATGGCACAAGCTTGAATACGATTACCACTGCACTCTTCCGGGCCGTGGTGACAGGTGAATTCATATTTGTCATCGTTGTCACTTTTTTTATACTAAAAAACAATTAGTGATATAAATTAATAAAATCATAAATTATGATATAAAAGAGATTAAAAATATATTTCTTTTTATGAAAACCAATGAGTTGTTTAATATCACATCCTTACCGTAGATTTTCCGTAGGGAATAAAATTGATCTTGAGATGGTCCTTGAGAGCATCGTAATTTGGTATCAATTGGGTAGAAATGAAATTCATACTGTCCCGGCACAGGGACTCGTAATAAAGATCAACGTCAACGACAGTTTTCTTCGACTGATCGCACGCCGTAATCTGCAATAAAAGTTCAATTAGAAACCACTATTGCAGGCACAGTTGTTTAACACTTTTAAGGATATTCCACGCGTGACTGAATTTACAACTTGTTACTAATAAAAGAGTTTTGCTACAAGTGAAAACATGATAATTACGTGCAGACCAAATTATTAGCACCTTCGCATTTTCTACATTTAGAAATTTGCAAAAAATTTTCCATCCTTCACATGTCACACATTGAAACGTAAAAGTAAGTTTTGAATTAATAAATAACGTTAATAGAAAATTTTATCTTGGTTGAAATAACTTTTAGAAAACTATAACTGTATGGTTAATTAGTTGATTCAACGTAATAACTATTATAATAATTTTTTTGTCACAAAAACAAGTCTGTAGATTTAGCGATATACATTTCAACAAAAGATCTTATTTTATTGTTGCCAGTTGTCATACAATGTAATATTATGCCAATCAGATAAGTTGACGTAATTTTTCAAAAAAAAGGAAGAACACAATTTGGTTATCAAATTACGTTCAGAAGGCTTGATGCGACATGAAATATAAAAGGAAGGAAACTGATATCATGATTTTTATTTTTGAAATGAATCCTGTTCGCTTACGGAATCAAAATGTGCATTAAAGTCAAATATATTTGTACAGTCTGAATAACAAAAAAAAAAAAAAAAACGAATGGAAAAATTATGCTTATTTTTAGTCAAGATTAAAATTTATGTATTTTTCTGATTCAAATAATTTTATATAACTCAAGAAATCGCCGTTTTGGCCTTCATTTTTCGATTATGAAAAACTTCACGGGATAGCAAGAGAAATATAGAGTTTCGAAAACTTTCGATTAAACCGACCATTTCTAAAAGGGGACTTGTTTTTTTTTCAATCAAAAAAGTATTGGGAAAATTGTGTATTTCAATATATTTTAAGCAAAAAAGCTGTTCTTTAGATCATAAAAGATAATTTGGCGAAATCAAAATTTGTCTCTCTGCTTTGTTAATTTGATAAAAGGCAAATCTCCTTTTATAATCCATGGATTTAATTATTAATGCTTCTTTGGAGTTTCATTATGAAAAATACAATTAATAAATACAATTAAAAAGAGTTAAAAGGACCTATGGTTAATAAAATATCTCTTGAAAAATATATGAAATTTTACATATTTTACATATTGAGTGAACTTATAAAAATGTGTGAACATAATATTTAAACATTTTTGTCTTTGTTAATATTGAATGTTCAAAAAATACAAAAGAAGATAGAAAAATGGAACTCACGGAGTGACAAAACAGCGCGAGGCTTAAGACAATGAGTGAGGCGTACGACATGTTGCGTCTTTCACAGGTGATCGTTTTGGTGTCTGCGGATTAACAGTCGCCTCTCGAAAGTGAATCTTACTTTAGTACCAAAGCTAGTGAGTCAAGTTGCTAAGCATGGTAGGGAGTTGACAAAATATAGTAGGGGAGAAAGCTGGTATATCATGACGTGAGGAATTCTGTTGCATTTTGCGATTGCGCCAACGTATGTGGTTCAATTATTTATAATTTATATCTCGTTGCATAAAAGAAAAAATGGATACAAATAATTTCAACTCTCCTGCCACTGCAGCTCTTTGTAAAAAGTTCATTTAGATGAACAAGAGACTGGAGAGCAATCGGCTATAAAATAATAAATTAAAGTGAAAATTAATTTGCAAAATTTATGACTTATATTATTGAGAATGGTTTGCGATTGAAATTAGTTATCTTGTTAGGATAATATAAAATGTTTTTGAAAGCGCATTTGATTGATGGCGAAATAAAAAGTACCCTGCAAAAAGTTTACAACAACTGCGGCGATTTTAAACTTGCCGCTTAGCTATTTTGCATGCATTTTCGCGATCGATAATGTCGAATTAAAATCTGATGGATTAGAAATTTCTTCATTATCGACACGATTCTTTTTTTTTTATTATTAAAAAATTATTTGATTTTTGATTCATTGGCATTGGAATTGATTCATAAATTAAATTTCACTCAATTTCAAAAATAATTGAAAAGTGAACAAATGTTTCTCTATGAAGAATTTTTATGTTCCATATTAAAATTTTTTACTTTGATCTTAATCTTACTTCCAAAGTTACAAAATTGAATGAAAGTGTAGCAAATTTGTTTCCTATATAGCAAACCTTTCTAGATCAACAATCACAAAAATGAATTTTCAAATTGAAACTTTTCGGTTCGAAATGAATAATTGCATAATTTCAAAGTTCATCACTTGGAAACAATGCAATAAGTAGAGGTTTAAATCTTCATTTTTGTAAGCCCAACTATTTCCCCAACTATTTTCGAAATTCTTGTAAGCGATTACCATCAACAAGACTTCTTCCGTTAAAACAGCATTTTACTTGGCATTTTTAGAAATCGTTCTCAATCTATTCAGATACCGTAAATTTAATTTTACTTTAGCAAAAAAATACAATAAACAAAACAAACGGTACAAAAAAAGAGTGTCTAAATGAAGAATTTGTTAAAGGTTTCTGCTAAAGAACCTTACATTGCGACGCGATTGTCAAGACAAGAGACTTTTTCGTGTCACGGAGTAGAAAAGTTTGTCAGAGTGAATGCAAAGCGCGAGAGTGCAATAATTCGGTTGTCTTCAATTTCGGAAGGTAAACATCCGGTATCCGGATTTCGCTTGACGGGGGGTTGTGTTCTTGGAGGAGGCATCGAACCCGAAAAGTAGCAGGGGTTGTTGGTGGCGGGTTAACGAACAGAGTCGAAGGACAAGTAGGCTCCTCGTACCTTACTGGGGGGATAGTATAAGGAGAGGAATGTAAACGGCGAACGCGACGACGAAGTGGCGAAACGCCGAGGTGAGGCTGGGGGGAGGGGGAGGCGGGGGCGATGGCAAAAGGTACACAGGACTAGAGGATAGAATGAAGAAGGGCGAAGTAAGAGGATCTTACTCTCTCTCTGTCTGCCGGGAGGGGACGGGGAAAAGGGCGACGGGGGCAGGGGGAGGGGGTCAGGAGAAGCAGCCTCCGCGAGTACCCACGTGTTCAGTGTAGTAGCGCGTTATGACCCGGATGTTAGATTGCAGCTGCAGTTTCGCGAGAACCCACCGACCCGGATGTCCCGCTCGACGTCGCTTCACGATCGACCACTAATGTCCTCCCTCTGGCCACCGAAATATGTTCAATCGGTAAGTCTACGACCCTGCGCTACCAATTTTCCTCCTTCGCCCTTTGATTGCCCAAATTTCTGCGACCAGGGGGTGTGTTTGAGTGTGCAAATCTTACAAAGTTCGACGGTGTTCTGTTTGCTCGATGTCTCGGTTCAAAGGGTAAATTATTCTTCAGTGGGGCCTCCAAAGCAGATCTTTCCAAAACAGTTCTTGAAGTGTGATTTTTTAGTCAGGGGAGGGAAAAAGTTTGTGACCGACAGGAACAATTTGTTTGATTGAAAATAGTTTTGCGATTAGAGTGAAGGCGAATAAACGTAAAAAACGAACTTAAAGTTTACCACAATTGTAGGTAAATTAACAGTTTCTGTGGTATCATTTATCATCGCTTTGTGTGTTATTACCACTCTTTTCTTCTGCGTTTGCGAACGTAGAATTAAGTTTTATTTAGGTCTTTTTTTATATCGCTCGAACATCAAATTAGGATGATTGCCCCGTTTTGGTCTTGCCTTTTGTCTATCATTTTTCTTGATAAAATAATTATTCCCAATTAAAAAAAGACAATAGCTCATTTCAAATTGCAAATTGTTTCAGCAGACTTTAATTCTTTTTTTCATTTTATTTTTTAATATCATTCCAACGAATTCGCAGTTATTTTATTCGCAATTTTTTCAAATTTTTACAAGGTTTTAAAAAAGATTAAGTCAACTTCAAATTCAACTATCCTTTCTAATGAATATCTGGCGATAAGTATGATAAATGTTAAGACTCATAAGCTTTATTCGTGGATGTAGAGGATACGTGATCCTCGAATGATGAAAGTGTGGAAAAAATTTAACAATGTGTATACATCTAAAAAAAGTTTGGAACATCGTTTAAATGGGTTGTTCTTTTTAATGAGAAATTGAATTTCAGCTGATGTGATTAATGAAAAAAAAAAAAAAAAATGAATTTGTCTGGTGAAGCACGATTTGTGTAATTATAAAAACTGCTGTGTGCTTGAAGGATAGATGCGAGCAAGTCGACAAAGGGTGCGAGCAAATTACGAAGGGACCTGATAAACGCCGAAATCGCGAATCTACGTGATCTCTTGCCACTTCCGCCTTCAACGCGACAAAGACTCTCGCAACTCCAGTTAATGGCCTTGGTCTGTGTCTTTTTGCGAAAAGCTAATTATTTTCAGCAAGGTAAGTACCCGTAAAACACTTTTTTCAACCACTCGAATTTTCAATTAAACCCTCATTATTCCCTCTCCTTATGGTTGTTATTGCTTAGCTAATCCTCAGATATTCAAGTATTAAAAACGTAACAACTTATTTTCAATTTTGTTGTGTTTTTGTTGGCTTGTTTGAACTAAAAACGCAAAGTACAGAATGTTTTTTCGTCACTACATTCGGACCTTTCGATTGTGAGGCCATTTTTCATAAAAAGGTAGCAATTAATGATTGCCCAATATGCAATGCATATTTCTTTGATTCTGCAAGGTATATCATTTCATCGTTCTTCACGGTGCGCAACAAGCCGGTGCTCAATTTGAATCGTTTATGGATCGAGGCTGAGTCGAATCGTTGAGAATGATTGTTTTTGATCGATGTTGACTTTTGTTTGGTGTGTAATAAATAGAAAGTGAAATATTTGTACAAGAAATTGGACTCTTAAAAAAATGTGAAAATTAAATAAACCAATTTCCAACGATTCAAACTCAAAAAAGTTATTTAAAGTGAAATTCAGAAATAATTAACTGATTGCGGTACGTTTGATTTGAACGAAAGAGGAAAAAGAGGTGATTTGTGAGTGGAAAGATTTTTTTTTTTTTCATATGAGAAAGATTCGAGAGTGATAGGGACTTTTTTGTTCCGCAATTCGTATACGAATTTGCGGTATGTTTTGCAGGCTCTTATCTAAGCCAAAAGGCTCACGAGGATCTTGGCAACCTGAGCCCAATAAATTTGACTAGCGTATCGATCTAACAAGCTCAATCCATCTCCGTTGCAAAACCTTTCAAGATTACATAGGCCAGATCGGCGGAATCCTAAAACATCAGAGATGGAAAAAACGACGGGAGAGGAGTTATAAACAAAGGGAACAAAAATCGGGGCCGGATCGTGCGGAGCTTTCTCCAAATAAATCTCCTATTCTAATTCAATAATTCATCATCGTGGGATGCGCGCGCGAATTCGCGAGAGACTTTTAATCCACGATCTCGGCTTTCGGCTTGTGTTCTTGCCGAGGAGATTTGAGCGCGCCGCTAATAGATAGAGCGCGATATGTAGAGCTCGCGAGGCATTGAAAAATGTCTATCTTAGCGTTCTAAGGCTAATGCCGTCTGATATAATTGAACGGTGGGTTATACGGACGGGACAGAGCGGACCTGGCGGGAGATAAAGCGAGTCGAGGCTGCAAGGAGCCAAGAACCGCGGGCGCGTTCAAACTCCGCGGAGTCTAAGCGCGCGAGTTCCGGGTGATCCGCTGACCTCTCGGCCTCTGCAACAACACTCTCACGCTCCTGTAACCCATACTCCCCCTATGTCCCCACCATTTTGCCCCTCTCTATAGGGGACTATGGGACTACAGTATCTCTCCCATAATACCCTCAGCGGCAAACGGCCTAGCGTGTGCATTCTTCAACCAAACTTTTTCGATCGTGCGAGAGACCCGACCGAGGCCAACGAAAATTTGAATTTTTCAATCCCGAGCTTTTCTTTCTTCTTTATTTCTTTTTTCTCCCTCTTTGTCTCCCACCTTTTGTCTTAACATTTTTGCAAGAATCAAAATATTCATAACTCAAAAGACAAAAAGAGTACCGAGGAAAAGCTTTGAGTTTAAAAAAAAATTTTGATCAAAGATTTGATTTGCAGAGATTCAATGAAGAGATAGTGTTGCTTTTTTCTTCTTCGTTTTTTTCCTTCATTAGAATTGAAAGTTGGCTTCAGTAAAAATGTTAACTTTTACGTCAACATTTATTAAATTCTCGGGTAAAAGTTCACGGGATACAATTCCGTTAAGAAAAAAAAGAAATGTTTTTTTTTTTTTTTATTTTTTTACCGTAAAAATAAGAAAGATCTTATGTAAGATTCAGCGGACGAAACTGGCGTTATCTTGGAGAGAATCTCATGTAATATCCAATGTAAATCGATATAATTTTCACAAACAAAGACCCAAGCGAGATCTTACATGAAATCTAATGCAAATCGTTTCACTAATTAATAATTATTGCGTTGTCAGCTTCGTTTTGTTTTTTCATTTTATTTATATTATAAATGCGTGATCCATTGATAGAACTTTAAAACTTGTAGAAGAATCAAAATTTTATTCTCATTTTATTGTTTCAGCATTAAAAAATAGTCCGAATGATTCCTCGAATATTCCAACGCCAAACATAGGGTTTTCCAAGGTAAACCCCCCTTTTTTACCACCATTTTATCATAATTCAAACAGGATATATCGTACATCGAATTTAATAATTAAATAAAAAATTTCTATGAAACATCACACTTTCTGTCAAATTAATTAATAAAAATTGAAACGGTTCAAGACTCAAGACGAATGCATCGTCCGGTTTTTGTATGAATTCATTGCATGAAATATTGTCATATTTGTGGCAGCCTTATATTTGTTGCAACGTCCGAGTCCGTGCGACAGGAAATCTGTTAATTATCGCTCCATAATTTTCCATCATTTATCGACTTTTAAATATAGAATAAAACATGAAATTCTTAAACTGACAATTTATAAAATCAATGCGACAACTTAATTTTGTAACAAATAATATTGTGAACTAAAAATTGACCTTTCATTTTTGTTTTCAAATAGGCAATGTCTGGATTCATCATGATGATGACACAGCAAGGCAAACTTTTGTACATATCAGAAAACGCTGCCGAATATCTTGGCCACTCTATGGTAAAAAAAACGTAAAGGACGTTTTCTTTTTTGCAACAAAAAAAAAAAAACTTGTTGAGTTGAATTTTTTTCATCCACATTTTTTGAAATCAAAATTTGAATCTTTTATCTTTTGCAAATTGTCACTTTTCAGTTTTTTTTTGTTGGATGTTGTTTTTTTTTTAATGCATGAGAGTTAAAAATTGAACTTTCACTATTGAGTAACATTTAGGCTCATTCTGGGTGACTGGATTGATCATCAGACAGAAATAAAAATATTGTTTAAGGAGGATCTGTTGATTCATGGAGACAGTGTGTACGATGTGATCGATAAGCAGGATCACGCGATGGTACAGAATCAACTCGCCAGAAATAGTCCAATTCCTGACGAGAGACGACTGTTTCTGTGTCGAATCAACGTTTCGAGAAACTCACGACGGCAGCTGCGATTTGGCGACCAGAAGGTAAGAAACAAATCTCATTTTCATTTTCATCGACAATCCAACAAGTTTCGAAAGAAACGGTTATTCATCGATGTTGAAACATTTTGTAATTGAGCCGTCGCGATTATTATTACTGCGGGATGAATGTGAAAATCATTCATATTTGATCGGCGCTATTAACATCAATAGATTGGCTCGACGAAATAACATTTGCGCTTCTTAGGAATGCGCTAACCGCTGTGCAACTGGCGACGAATTACGCGCAAATAACCCAGGGAGGAGGCTTCATTTTCTTAGCCAGCATAAATATATATTGCGGACGAACATTTTAAACAATTTTATGCCAAGTGAAATTCTATGGAATTTTAAGAGAATACTTTTTACATTAAATATTCTAACGTTTTGTTGATCATTTTTCTGTACAAAGTTGAATGTTATTTGAAAGTAACTTAATGTTTAAATAAAAATAAACTTTCGCCTAAAGTCAGACAACGGAGACTGTGTTCAAAATAATTTTGATATCTGCAAAATTGACGAGACTGTGCAAAACAATTGGTGGACCGATTTTCCCACAAGTTGAAGAATGGGATTAACAAGCCATGATTAAAATTAAAGAAAAGTACTGCTAGAAAGCCATATCGATCGATGGAAAAAGCACCGAGGTTTTGCTCGGAACAATGATCGTTGGAACGAATTTGTGTTATTATACTTCAGTATATGCAATTCGTTTTTACCATCTTACGTAATTTCAGGTTGTTCTAGTAGAAGGCCATTATTTACCTTTTGTTCCTCTTTGCAATCGGAATGAATCCGTATTCCTCGCGTCGTGCACCCCGGTCGTCTTGCCAGAAACAAGAGAAAGCGTGGTTCAAGGCGCCACGAATATTTTTACTACGATCCATTCAATGGATATGAAGTATCTCCATATTGACAAAACGTAAGTTATTGTCCCGTACAACAAACAGACTTTGTTGCTCTTCGTAACTTTTTTCTCGGACAATCGTTTATTCGATGGTATTATTTTTCAACCGGTCACTAATTTGGAAATCGCTCCTGGAATTTTTAACCCGCAGAAATCTGAAATAAAACATGGTGCTTTTAACATTCCTGATAACAAAATTTTCACTTATAACAAACTATGTTGTTAACATTTTTACCTTGTTTTTATCAGAGCGGAAAGTCACATGGAATACACTCGATCCGAATTAGTCGGTGTTTCATGGTACAATCTTTTACACTGGGATTGCATCCGCACAGCATATTGCAAACATCAAACAGGTACGAGCTCGATGATAAATTTCAAATTTTAGTGAAATCTTTTATCAAACGAAAAATTCTGACATTTAAATTTAACCAAAATTAATCACTGTAATTAAATAGATGGGAGAAAAAAGATTAACACTTCGTGATTAAAGTGAATTATTTATGAAATGTCACAATTACTCATTGCTTGTTTGCAATCGAGAAATCTTGTTTATCGAGCGGCGATGCTATAAACGTGTCTGAAATAACCGCAAACTATAAGATAATTAATAAAACGTGACCTCGTAAACCGTAATCGTAGTTCAAGTATATTGTGCTCAAGCCAGGCTCAAGCCTGATAGTTACAATAATTTACAAAAGATGATTTTCCCCCAAACGATTTATGTTCATCTGATTTATGCTTATTTGAATTTGAATTAATTTAAAAAAGAAACATGTTTAATTAACTTCTTCTTAATCGGTCAAGTCTAATCTTTAATTTTGATTACAGTCATTCAGTCTGATCAAGAACGTTCCAGCACTGCTCTATTAAGAATACAAAGCCGATCTGGGAGATGGTTTTGGATACACTGTGTTCTCCAAGTAAAAGATACTTCTGAAGAGTGCCAGCATCCTATTATAGTTTGTACGAATCAAGTATTAAGGTAATTATGCAAAACGCATTGAAATAAAAATAAATTGAATGTAAAGAAATGAAGACTTGCAAATACTTGTGAATAAACAAAAAAAGGTACTAAAGTGAAGAGCATAAGTTGTAATTTTGGCTACGTCTTATTCGACCGTTAATATCAGAAGCTGAGAGCGATGTTGAAATGATCGGTGAAATTTCAGCGAGAAGGAGGCGGAGATTATGCGTGCGAGTTCCTGGCTCTACCAGTATTCATCGCAGACGAAATTTGCCTACGGGATCTGCTCGACGGGTCAGACGCACGCGGGGCCTTACGGGCATCACGAGTACGCGCGGCCGGGCGCGCTCTCCCACGAGAGCGAGGCCCCCTCGCCCGCTGTCTATGCCGTCGCGGACGATGTTTGGAAGGAGCGGCCCAGCGTCAAGCTCGAGAACGAGTACGCCCCAACCTCGGCCCCAGCGAAGGGGCCCAGACCCCCCGAGGACGCTGAGCCCGTCGACATGTCCATCAACAGCTCCACTGAGCACCCGCATTCACTCAACTTTGGGCCCTGTCGCCATAATCATAAGGCCCAAAAGTGTACCGTCCCACCAGCTCCGACTTATCGCTCTAAATTCGTCCAGTTTCCTGCCCAGTTTCCGGATAACACTAGAAAGTATGTCCAGTTTGGTTTGCTGCAACATTTTCTTTGACAAATAAATTGAACTGAACGGAGAGTAATTTTGAACGTGAAGAATTCTGGTGAAATTTAATTTTGTATTGATTTTCAAAAGATTTGTGAATAAAATGGTATTTATTTTCTGAATGCCATTTTTAGTGATCCTTCGGAACAATGGAATTCCAGTCCAGTATGGTCCGACACGGTTCAGCGTGTACCTGACGTAATGCACCAAGACCTGAGCCCATACATCACGACGCCTACGACCCCGGTGGACACACCAGACTCTGAATTGCATTCCGAGGCGCCGGTCTTCAATTTCGATTGGGCCGGCGAGCAGCATGTGCCAAATCTTAAAATCACCTTCCGCAATTCCAACCACGATTCTAGGAAGACCCAAGATGTCCAGCCAATCACGCTACAACTACCGAGGAAGAAGAATTACGCTGACTCGTCTAGGGATTTTACAAAATGATAATTTTTCCATTTAAGACTAGTTTCTTTTAGATAAGACAAACACCGATGAGCTTTGTTAATTACTTTTTTTATATGTCAAACGATATTTTGATATTTTGAAAGAGAAAAAGAATTGAGAATAATTTTATGAGATATTATGATTTTTTTTTTTTTTTTTTGGATTTAAATTACAGTGTAATTAACGATGATTATTTCGGTTATTTTATTTAGACGTTGGACTTTTTATTCCACAAAAGTGTAAGATTGTTAGTGAATTCGTAGTGAGATAGCATTTTTCACGAGTACCTTTTTAGTGCACTAAACTTGTACTGTACTTGTAATGTACTAAACTTGAGATTACATATTGTGATTGTAAATACCAGCTGCGGCTTCAATTTGTCTTTCGCATCTATACAATTGTATTATTTAGATTATATAACATTGCAAATTTGTAAACATTTTTGCTAAAACTTGACATTAATTTCAAACATTTGGATTACAAATGTGAAATGTTTTTGTGCAATATAATCCTTAACTTGTGAAAAATATTATGTAAAAATATTTGTAAATTTTTAATTTTTTTGTTTTTATTGTGGCAAAAATAATTTGATCAGTGGCTTGTATTAACTGAACTTCATTAATTGATATTTTCATATCTTATTGAAAACAATTCGGATTTATGATTTAAAAAGTTAAAAATTGTATATGTTTTTATTACACTTGAAATGTATGTTTTTATTCCTACATGTCGTTGTAAAATATTTCATATAGAGTAAAACGTTTTAAAGCAAAATTTTACTTCGTTTCAATTACATTTCAAATTGAATTATTGAAATATAAACACGTACTCAATCAAGATCAGAATAAAAGATATTCCTTATTCATACATTTTGAAGTATCGAATTATTACTAATCTAAGCAATTAAATAGTTATTATTAATTACCATTTAACGTAAGTAATATTCATTTAAATATAAGCTTCAATGAAATTCAGATATCATTGTAGTTCCAAACACTCAAAAGCATAATGTCAAAGCTGTTCAATATCTTAATTTGAGTTTTTATTTCGTGTGCTAGTGTAAAAAAAACGATTTTTTTCTCTTCACTTAAAACATTGTACAAACATTTAAAACAATTTATTACCATATTTTAGAGCACGAATATCCAAAGGTACCCGAAATTTCTACTGAACGATTATTTAAACAGATTTGACGCAAGTTTTTCAATAAAAAATTTTTTATGGGAAACATGAAATTTTCAAAGTATTTTTAAATATTGTTTCTACTTTTTTAGAAATAAAAAAAAATATAAAGCCGCCAGCAGTCGTAAAAACATTAATTGCAAAATATTATTCATACGTGAGTATATAACTTACCTAAATATAACATTTTATTTTGTATTAACTTACACCGCACAATTTTTTAACCACTTTTTCACCAATGTTTTAGTTTCTTCAATGGCTTCAACTAGAACTAAGCCATACTTACTTGGACAACATAAATTCCAGGCTGGTAATAGAAATTCGAGATCTTACCTGCAACAAAAAAATATAAAAATTTTGAATTATTTATTTTATTTTTTGCCAGAAAGATAAATCGTATCAATTCCGAATCAATTTTTATTCTTTACAAATGGATATCAAAGAAACAATAAACAAAGTGGCTCTAACCTCATATGGAAAATATGAGCCTCTAATTAATGAAAAAATGAACTATATTGATATTCAAAAATATATATTTCTAAAATATCTGGTGAATGTAAATTTTTATCTTCAAATTTGTTTATATAAAATGTATAAAATTCATTTATAAAATTGATGTTTCAGGATGAAGCCGACATAACTAAATTATAGATGTAAGATATAAACATTAAATTTCAATCAAAATATGTTGCTTTTGCAACTAAAAAATTCAGAAAGAAACCTGGAAAAGAAGAAAGAAAAAACGTACAACTTTAATATTGTAAATTTCATAAATATTTATTTCAATTTTTCTACATAACTAAAACAAAACTATACAAATAATGATTCAAACTTACTTACGATTCAAAAACATTTCATAGGCGAATGAAAATTGTTATAAATGCACTCAGAACATGTTCAAAAAATATGGCCTTCATATTGGTAAACCTCAAAAATTATAAATTATAATATTGTTGTTGCAATTTTAATATATTGTTGTGTACTGAAATAAAGATAAACGTAAAAATATTATTCACGTATAGCAATTCATTATTTAAATGTAGAAATAAAAAATGATAAAATACTTTATTGTCATTTTAACAAATACCGAATATTAAATAATGCACTTATCTTGTAAATCCTGAATATTTTTGTACATATATACTTCCAATTTTTTTTTAAATTCACTATTTGATAACTTTGATATCATTCGTCAGCTAATTTGTCAAGTTTCTTATAATAAAAACAAAATTTCACATTCGAGATACAATTCTGAAATTCTGAACTGCATGAAAAATAAAAAAAAAGTGAATCATGATAGTTTTTGTCCGACCCAAAGTTACAATAAGCTTCAATAATACATTTAAGGATAACTGCGCAAAAATCAACTTCAAAATCAAATATTCATACAGAGCAAAAGAATATAATATATTATTCACACCGCTGTTCTTATATTATTCGAATCATGCGAGTTGCGCAAATAACCAGGATCCATAAAACATGAGCCCAAATGTTAGACGAACAATTTGCCTTCGACCAGTCAAATCGTAAATGAATTTCGCATGAATAGTTGATGCTTGGCATAAATAAACATAGCCGATCGCACTTGACTGCACAAAAAAATCATACAAAAAACAAACCCATAAAATGTAAAGACAATGTTGGAGGCGCCGGATCATTTTTGGACGAATAAGAAAAAAGTAAGCAAAATAGATAAAAAAAAATATATTACAAGAAGATAAAATTAAGACAAAAAAAGAAAATAAAATGTTTTGATCCGTAGAATTCCAACGATAGAAATAATTTGATCAAGATCCTCAGGACTCACAAATCTCTAACTCAAATTGTGGGTCTGTGGCCGGACTCTCCGAACTACACGAAATACAACCTGGTTATGTTTTATATGTCATTGTTTTTGTCTTTTTTACTAATAGATATAGTCATGAATTTTCAAAACTTTCCTGAAATTATTTTGTCTGTTTACAAAACTATCGCTTGTTTTCATGGCTGGTTCCGATTAATTGTCTTGAAAAGATACATTCATGATTTTAAAATATTTATTGACTTTATCAACGTTGAATTCAACCCATTAAATTATCAAGACCAAAGTGAAAAGCACATCGTTGTGTTTTATAATTTGAAAGCCAAAAAGTTTATGAAATTCGGGACTATTGCACTGATTATTTCTTCTTCTATGGCCTGTATAAATCCTTTGTTTAGTCAAGCAAGTAAATACAACATCTTTTAATATACATTATATTAATATGAAATTGTGAATATACAAAAATGTAAGCCTTGTTGTGATTTCAGTACCGGTATTAGTGAAGAAACATAAATTCAATTACGTAGTACCTATGACACTTGCATTTTTTACCCCTCAAACTTTAAGTGTGTTCATAATTTTTTACATAACAGAAACTTTATTTATGTTGGTATGTATGAGTTTGGTCGTGACCATGGACAGGGTACTTTCTTTGTTTGTTTGTTTTCTTTGTTGTCGTATTTCAATCTTGATAGAAAGAATTAAAAAATTAAACGTATTTAAAGTAGCCAACGATCGTGAACTTTTCAAAATTATCAAAGAGCACCAAAAAATTTGCGGGTATGGCATACGAAAGATAGCATTTAACAGACTGTTTTTATCATCTAAAAATTAATCATTTCGTTTTAGTCTAGCCCATAAATTGGATAAAATGATGAATATATGGTTGACGTTTTACACGATATTTGTAGGTGCTCAAATTTGTGGCATCATTTATATCTGTAATGTGGTAAGTTTCTATATACCAAATTACTTTTGACGGCTAATTCAACAAATTTTGTTTTAATTTGACGTTTTTATTTATAGCTTATGCAACAAGAATTTTATTTTTTGGCCATACCAACCACTTATTTCATTCTGTTAGAATGCTTTAAATTGTATTTATATTGTTATCAAGGAGAATTACTGATGAATCATGTAAAAGCAATAAAATTATTTTTTTTTCATTTACAAAATTCAATAATTTTATTTTAACATCATTTTTAGAGTTTGAGAATAAGTGACGCTCTATGTGAAACTGATTGGTACTCATTTCCGATACATAGTCAGAAAAAAATTGTCATGATTATGCTCCAAGGACAAAAATCTCTTTGTCTTTCGGCTGGAAGAATACGGCTATACAACTTTTCTCATTATGTCAACGTGAGGATATTTTTAATAAAAAAATTAGAAACAAAGGTTGATAATAATTACATAAGCTCATGTTTTGCAGACTTTAAAAACAGCGACGGCGTATTACTCTTTCCTCCGAAACACAATGCACACTAAACAAAATTTTGTTTTAGTAAGTGAAAGCTACAAAATTTCGTGATTTTCAACAACTTTTTTACTCTGAAAATGTAAATAAATTTTTACATCTCAAGTAATAATTTGACTTTTATTTTACTTGAAACAGACTTTTATAAATGCAGTTGAACGAATGTTAAACTTAAACCTTTCATTTTTTTTTTTTTTTATAAACATTTTTTTAACTTTTAAATCCAGTTTACGTGATCAAACAAAACGAGATCAGATTATCTCGAAAAAAGAAATCTAAATTACTAATTAATTAATGTAATTAATTTCTTTTTTTAATTGACAGTGCTCAAAACATTGATGAATAGTTTCATAATTATTTGAAAATAAGAACACCAGAATTGGATTGACTTTGAAAATAGTCACTAAAAATAATGTAGAAACTTTACATTGAATCCATTTTAGGGGATAACTGAAAGCATTAATTTTTATATTTTTTATTAATGGTCATCAGTTTTAAAAATTGTGTATTTAAAAATCACTAAACAATTTCCTCTTGTGTTCGGTTGTTTATTTGTTTTTGTTGTTTTAATGTTGGCGCTACTTGCATTGAGTGACGTCCTAACCTATGAACCGCACTTAATGTCTGCGCATCATTATGGATTACTCGTTGGCTATTAGTGTTTTTATATCTCAATCCGTCGCGGTTTGTAAGCCGTGATGTTTTTAGAGTGAGGAGAGTGCGCTTGTGGCCCAACCCAGTTCGTTATCGTTCATGTGACGGCATTGACAGGTGGTTCGGTTGACATACGCACTATTGGATTATGCCCTGACAGATCTCTCCAGCATGTTTGCGAGTTTGAAGAACAAGATTCGCGAGGAAATTGGCAGCGATGTGGCCACAGTCGTGCGAAACGCTGGAACCGTGCGGGGAATTAATTCTAAGCACACGTCAAGGGTAAACAAACCGGGCCAAGAACACGCGACGCGCCCACATTTTAATGTCAAATTTCCTCTCAGTTTTAATCAAAAACATGTGATTCATTTTTAGTTGTTTTTCATCACAGTATTTAAAGTTCATTTCAAAAATATATACACAAATGTTGACATTTATTGAACGAATGGTATTTAATGAAACTGAACAAAATACAAATTCGTGAGTATATTTTGATAGTTTATCAAAAAAAAAAAAAAAAAACCAAATGGTATAACAGGTGACCTCATTGGATATCTAATGAATATAAAATAAACATTCGTTCAAGAAATGGACACTTGTAATCAATACTGTGACAAAACGAATACCATTTCAACGCTGTATTGTACAAATTAATTCATAATTCTAAAAATATCCATCTCGTGCACGCAATAGTTTTTATTTTATCTGTTAAAATCAAAAATGAAATCACTTGTTAAAAGCATTGTTATTTTTTTGTAATTGCAAAATAACAATTGTTGATTTAGAATTAAAAGCTGATTTATGAATTTCAGACGGGTTCGAACAGTAGTGTGAGTGGGTCTCAAATTTCCTTGGATGGTGCCAAGGAAGAGTCCTCGATCTCTCCACCAAATTCTTTGATGCGAGAAAACAGCATGGAGTTGAAGCTAAACGATGGCACGCAACTCACGAATAAAGATATCAAAAAACTTGAAAGTAGAGAAGATGAGTGGCGAAGAAGGCTACAAAAAAAGGAGGCAGAGCTTCAGAAGAAGATGGAAAAACGCGACGAGGAATGGAGGATTAAGTTTTTTGAAAAGGAGAGGGACTGGAAAAAAATAGCTGAAAAATTAGAAAAAGAGAAGGCTAAGTTAATTGAAGATAAAATTAGAGCTGAGAGTGCAAAAAGTTCACTGGAAACTGCTCTGAAAGATGCAGAAGGTGAATAAAAATGAACAATTTGTTGGTTACAAAATTAGATTGAGAGAAATTGTTAAACTTTTCTTTTTTAGAGTACAAGAAGAAGTTGTACAGTTTTCAAGAAGATGCCGAACAATTAGAAGGTTTTCAGACCCAAGAAATGGCCAAAATCAAACATCTGGTAAATTCAAGTTCCGATAAGGTGCTGAAATTGTTTGAGAATTAAAAATTAATTCGGTGTTTTTAAATTCTAGTTACTTTCGAAAGGACAAGAGGTGGATGAAAAAACAGTCCAGCTGAAATCGGCGTTGGCTGAAGTGGAAAATTTGAAAGCTGAAGTTTCCCGACTCAGGCGTTATGAAGACGAACTGAATAGTATCCAGGTACACTTCGAAAAAGCGACCCAGTTTGTGGATCAATGTTCCATGCTTTTTCGCATCACTGATTTTTTAAGCTGTTTAATCATCCAATTTGCTTCGAGTTTTCACATTTTTACCATACAAAATTTATTTTTGATCAATCTTTGGTATAAGTTGCAGTCAATTATTTTTATTTGCCTCTTAATTTTAGATGACAAAAAGTTGAAAGTTTATTCTGAAATAATAAAAATTTCAGTGATACGAGGCACTTTAAATAAATGTGTTTTCGTTTTCTTCTAAACATCGCTTTTTGTCCCGTCTTTCGTTTTACTCTGCACTTCTCATTTCACACGTCACAGCGTGAATCGCGATTATAAGTGTGATTCGTGAAAATCGATTTCGGAACCGATCACACACAGTGACTCGTCGAGTGTACACTGAATTCAGACACACGCATGAAGACCTGACAGTTTTCATATACACGAGACCATGGGCACCAATTCGAACGGTTTATTCAGCTATTTGCTGCTACTGCTGATGCCGGAGGTACGTCTCAAAAAAGCTTAGCCGCTATTTGCTATTACAGAAAATCATAAGGTCGAGGTAATAGGCTTGATTTGCATGGTCGAGGAATTTGGGGTATAAAATGAATTTTTTCAATTTGAAAATACTATAATTTCACAAACAAATCAGATCTTCATTCGTATTATAATTATAGATTACTAATATTTGATGATTTTTTCTTGCTTTGTATTCATGTACCCTTTATTGTTTGTAAATTTTGTTCTAAGAACGAAATTAAAAGTTTTTCAATTTTCAGGACGAAATGGAGAGTCTACGTCACACAACTCAGCGCGAAAAGTCCCAATTGTCGATTCGTTTAGATCAAAGCGAAGAAGAGGTACGACATCTGAAGGACAAACTTTTTGTCTTGGAACAAAGAGTAGCAGCTTCGAACGAGCAGCTGACAGTGGATGATAGGATAGCTGATTTGATGCGCGAGCGCACTCTCCTGGAACGAAAATTAGAGGAAGCTCACCTACACCTTTCTGATATCAAAACCAGCTGGTCGGGAAAAATTGCCAGTTTGGAAACACAAGTCGGCAGACTGAGCAGACAAGCTGGTGAGGAGGGACTGGAGAGGCGACGCGTGGAGGAGGAGAAAGCTCAGTTGAAGAAACAGATCAAACAGTTGGAGGCTGAGATCGAGGTGAACAGTGTAGTAATGGCGACGAAAGATGCGAAGCTTTTGCGCATGGCTGAGGACATCGACGAGATGGCCACGGAACTAAAAGAGCTCCGGGCCAGTGTCGATGACGAAGTCGAGGAGTTTAGTCGGCAACTCGTGAGTTAGCGCGATTCACTCTGGTGCATGCGCTAGATTTTGTTTTTTGATTTTCTCCGATTTCAGTTGGTGGAAATTATTTTTCGAAAGGATGAAATGAAAAGTTACAAAAATTATTCCCACCAAAGTCAGTGTGCCTGTTTTAGGGACTTATCCCATTTTTTTTTCTTTTTTTTACAAAACACGCTATTGGTTGTTAAACTTGTAACTTGGCACTTTAAAGAAAATAGTTTTTTTAATAGTTTGTTAAAACAATGTAAGAAGTAAATATTCAGTGCCAGTTGCGAAGTTCTTTCGTTTGTTTTGATTTTAAATTATATTTTATTATTATAGTGTGTTTAGAAGTTGCAGATTTAATACACTTAAGAACTGAATTCTTAAAATAAAACCAAATAATTAATCCATTAAATTTTTGTTCAAACTTGTGGCTTAATTATATTTCTTACTTGTTTATTCAATTTTCGCATTTAAAGTCATTGCCCAACGTGCAAAAATTTATTAAACTTCTCTTTAAAGAGGCATGATCTTTTTCTACATGCTTAACGCACATTATGTTATAATAAACAAGTTTTTTTTATTTAGATTCGCACAGACTTGCTTATTTTTTTATTCCTTGAAAAAAAGTATTTTATGTCATGCGGACCAAGACTTTTTGAGAAGTTTACATTTTATGTAAATTGTATCGACATATCAAACGTGAGACTACATGTACAAGCCGATCACTTTGTATTTTCATTTGTGACAAATAAAGAGAACATTTTAATCGTATATCATGAATTGTTTGTTAGCTTTAATTTCGATCCCTGTCAGTGGACGTCCTCGCTTTTTATCCACAAATGTTTTCCCATCCAATTCTTTACAAAATTAACATTTCTAATTGTTCAAAAATAATTCTTTAACTTTCAATCTTAAAACGATATAGTTTTAGTTTAAGATATTTTAGGTGTAAATAAAGTAGCCTTTCCACAACTCGCTTTGTCAGATTTTGTCATTTGAAATTCATAAGTGACTTACAAACACTCTGCACGTTCACAAAGTTGTAAAATAGACTACACTTCTACAGCCATCAAAAAATTTAATTTTTATCATAACTACTTAGTTCGTTATCATAATTATACAATTTTGAAATTAATTTTCTTATCGGTTCCAGGAATCTTCTGCGAACAAAATCAAGGCTCTGAAATCTCAAGTGGCAGAAATGACAGAAAAACTTTCCAGCACTAGCACTGAACTTTCTCATCTTCGTCTGACTTACGAAAATGAAAAATCAACAAATGCCACCTTGCAATCCGAACTTGCTCGACTGCGTGAAGGTCTGGAGTCCGAAAGAACCTCGAGTGCGACACTCAGAGTTTGCCTGGAAAAAGAACGTGATGAAAAAGATGCAGCTCAGCTGAGAATCGCCTTGGTCTCACAAGATCTGCAGATTGCGAAGCAAAATAACGGGAGGCTGGAAGTAGAGAATAACGAGCTTCAAAATCGACTGGAAGCTTTAGAGAAATCATTCAAAAATAAGGTCAATGATGCAGAAGACTTTTATCGAAAGTTAGAGGAAACTAGGAGGAGGATAGAAGAATTGGAAGAGTCGGAAAAGAACAAGGAAAGGCTCGAAGGCAACGAAAAGGTGTTAAGGGATAGTGTAATGGATCTGGAAGAACAGCTGAATGAAAAGACTAAGGTAGGAAATTGACAATTAAGTGGTAATAAAAAAAAAAGAAAACATGATTAAGATAATGTGGTTGTTTTAGGTGATCAAAGTTCTTCAGCAGAGATTGACTGATATGAAGAAGACCCTACAGAGAGAATTAAAAGTAACAACATCGTCAATTGATAGCGACAATGAACAAGCTGCCATTATCAACCCAAGCATGTCCAAAACAGTCACTGCGAAATCAGGAAACCCCAAAGAAGAAGATGTCAATTTTAAATACCTGAAACATGTTCTGATCAAATTTCTTACGAGTCGAGAATATGAGGTGAAATTGAAATAATTGTTTTCTCATTGAGGAAAGAATCTTCCCATTTTAATACGGCGATTTTAATGATGGGCTTTAATTTCAGGCATTACATTTAACAAGAGCGGTGGCAACACTTCTTCACTTCTCTCCGGAAGAAGAGAGATTGCTGCAAGAAACGCTCGAATGGAAGATGTCATGGTTTGGAACTAAACCGAATCTTGGAATTGGTCAAACAGCAAAAGCGATTCCACCTAGCTGATAATAATAAGGATCTTTATTGCTCTGTGCACAGTTTTTTTTTTTTTAAATGACTGTACATAATAATTTAGACTAAATGTTGACCGGTCGCAGCTTCCAAAAACTGAGTGAGAAAATTAGAATAAGATGAAAATCAATCTGCTCAAACATTCCATGGTTAGATTAAGATTAAAGATTGATTTTTCACGATTGATGATTTTTGTAACAAAATGTACTTCAGTTTCTTTTGAATTGAATTATTTTTTGTTCAAAAATAGCACAATCTTTGAAACTTTTAATATAATGCTTTTGAATCATTGATTTTTCAATAGTCTCGCATTTCTATGATATTGCTGTACATACGTTTTTATGTCCACCGTGTTGAGTGGCGAAATTTGTGGAATCGTTGTAACGACAGTCGACGTTTTGTGCCGTACAAAATTTGTTTATACAAACACAATTTAGAGACAAATTACAATACAAATTGTATATAAATAGAGAATGTATAAAATTCATGAGAGGGAATTGCTTTAGAATTAAAAATGGATTTGGTGTGATAATGGAATTTTAGTAAAATCTGTTCATTTTCTCCATGGTCTGATGATCCATAAATCGTAAGCAACACAAAACTCGTTTACTTTCGCGAAGGTTTTGTAAACCATGCCTAAAGTTTACTTTTGCACGATAGGACAACAGCAAATTGGAGATATGAACTGAATTGAAGAAAAAAAGAAAACTGAAGCTTAGAAAAACGTTTTTATTATCAAAAAACTATTGATATGGACACTTGGATTATTTTAAACAAAAATTGAACGTTTATAAATGGAATCTTGGTCTCATATCTCTCAGTCAATAAAAAACGTTGTTGAATAAAACGATTTCATTTATTTACACACTCAAAAGTCACTATTTACAGTCACAATTTAACCCTTGCGACATTATTTCATTCATCATCGTCTGGTTTTTTCAAACTTCCAAATACCTTTGAAGGGACTGCTTGTTTCTCAATCGGAAGATCTGTAAAGAACATAAACTAATTAGGACGAATCTTCAAACGAAATTACAATTCAATTAAAAGAAATACCAACCATCGTCTGCGTCATCATTATCCTCACTTCCAGCTTCATCGTCGTCATCCATGTCAATATTAATCTCATCGGGATTGTTAACTTCCGGTTGTCCTGATTGAGGTTTAGCAGCACCTTCTGTAGCTCCCCGGACAAAATTGATAGTATCTTTTGCGACAGCCATGGCGGTCTTTTCAGACACCTTGGCTTCTAGCATCCGCATCGCGTCCATCGGTTGGTTTGCATTTTGGCTGTTAGAATTAAGTATCTGCGCGGACATCATGTTCACCTGAGTATTGTACATAGCCTGAACACTTCGCTTGATCCTGAGCATCTCCCTCATCGTATCCTCGTTTCCATGGCGTACCTCGAAGTCTTTCCAGATCTGCCAGAACTCTGAGGTCACTCTTGGGTCACAGATCTGACTGCAGTGAGCATAAATAGCTCGAGCTCGATCGACTTCACCAAGTCTCGTCTCCATCTCGGCGAATCGCAGGCACATGTCTCTTGTGTTGCTTTCGTTAAGCACCTCAATAGCCTTGGTGTAGATGTCCCTCGTTTTCGCAAGGCCATAATTGTTCGCCACTTTTTTAATGTAAATGTTAAATATCTCAAATCGCTCCTCTGGAAGGACAGCCTCAGTTGCTCTCTCATAGACAGCCATAGCATGTCTGGCAAGTCCGTGTTCCTCCTCGAGTTTTGCATAAAGGAGATACAAGGGTTTTGCAAACTTTTGCGGACAGTGTTCGAGACACTGTTCAAACATGTCTCTCATACGTTCCAGCTGTTTGCCACCATACCGGCTTAGGAATTTTGTAAGATAAGTGTTCCAAATATCGTAGACATTAGGCCACTTGAACAAAGCGATGCCCTTCTCGTAAGCTCGGAATGCTTCCTCGAAGTAGTTGTGCTCTTCGAGGAACAGAGCATAGTTAATAATAATCTGCGGCGTGGCGATTTTTAGATCTATGATCTTGTCGTAAACTGCCTTGCAGCTTTTGAATGTTCCGAAAGCTTCTTCAAGGTCAGCGTACATCGACCAAACCTTTAGCGACTTGTACAGGCGCATCTGCACAGTCTCGTTTTCGTCGTGATAAGCAACTTTGCGAGAAGGCATCGCGGTTGCTCGATGCATCAGTCGTAGAGCTTCTTCGTGATTACCGTAACGAATCTCCATCTCAGACCACTCGCACCAGACAGATGCCAAGTCGTCCACCTTCGTGTAAGGTACATGTGTTGCCTTTTCAAATACCACTCGAGCGTCAGGTATCTGATCATTCTCTTCGTAGAATTTAGCAAAGGCGACCCATAAGGTGTGCAACTTTCCTACAGCCAACTGAGGTTGGACTGTTTGTACCGCCTCGGTATAGGTGTTAATAATCTCGTGTGGCTGTCCTTCGTAAAGTTTCACTCGTTTGTGCCATTCCTGCACGTTGTGTGGATTTTGTCTCAGGAGAACAGAGTTGAGAAGAAGGGGTCTACGGTCTATGAGATGCTCAAAACGAGCTAATTTCAATTCCAAATCTATGTCGTCTGGAAAACATCAAAGTTTGAATTAGATTTATCCGAAACAATACTTTCAAATGTTATGAATTAATGTTTGAGATTTTTACCATCTGCAGTAGGATTTGGTTTCTCTGCAATCGCTTCCATCTGTCTACTCAGATGGAATTCTTCGAATTGCGCATATGCGTCGAACACCTGAGTGAAATCCCGAACAGTGGTCACGGTTTGGATGGCTTCCTCATAAATATCCCTTGCCTGAAAACAATTCAGAAATGAAATTAAAATTATCAAATAAAAGTTACAAATCAAACGTAGTATAATTGATTTGGATGAAAAAAAGTATTTTACTCTCTCAAACAAAGAACTCCGACTGTAATACTCCGCCAGGGAGTTCCACAATGGTCCTAACTGATCGGTATATCTTCTTAAACCTCCTCGAATGATCGCATCAACTTTCAGAGATTTAATTTCCATAGGATTTTTAGATATCAAGTCACACAGTTCGTTCCACAACTGATAATTTGATTTACCAAATTTCGATACAAAATCATCTTGGTTGACGATTTGAGCTAGTTTGACGGCTGCTTCGTCTAATCGTTTGATTTCAATCAAGTAATTAATGTACTCTTCTGTTTCTTCAGGTGCAAGCTGTAATTTAGAAACATAGAAATTTGAGCATTCAACAAACTATTTTACAACATATATTATCATAAATTTATATTATACAAAATTATAGTAGACTATTTACCTTGAGGTACCTTCGGAAGACCCTTACAGCCGTCTCATGAACGTTGTGCTTTTTCAAAAAATCAATGTACAGAGGCCAGATTCTATGATGCTGTGTAATGGGCAAAGCTCGAAGTGCTCTGTCAAAAATCTGTCTTGTGCGAGTTATGTAGCACTGACTGGTCATCAATGTACAATAATTCATCCAGATCCTTGGCATCTTGTGCATGAATACCAATGCTCTCTCGAATGCGTTGTTCACATCCTCGTAAAGTGGATCGGTTATGCATTTTCCTTTCAGCTGCTTCACTCTCTGTTTTAGGTAATTGTTCCATAATTTGTAACTACAAAAATTAAAATGAATTAAAATGAATTAAAATGTAATTCTTGGATGCATAAAGGTGTTCAATTTAAATTTAGAAAATTGATTGAAAACTACCTTCCGGGAAGTTCTTTCAAAGCTCGTTCATAAACAATATTCAAATTGGTACTTTTGGTTGTTTTCAGATGATCAATGTATCTTTGCCAATGTTTGACAGAGTACGGATTTCGTAAAATTTCTTCCTCATATGGCAAATCTTCTTCGTTCTATAATGAAAAATATATCAGTCAGTGAAAAAAAAAATTTTTTGTAGATGAATTATAATTTTTTCTATTTTAATTAATTGATTTTTAATCCTTTCCTGATGCTAATTTGGCCGCTTATTTGCAAACAAAGAGTGTATTGTTCTTTGAAGCCTAATAACAATGTTATGTTGCAGGTTAAATTACAAGTTTTATAATAGTTATGTCAAATTATAGTCACTACTACTTTAATTCACGCTATCTGAAATCCAAAGAAAGTATCAATATACACATCTAAAACGGATGTACTTTAAAAAAATGTGAATTTGCATCATGAAAGGGTTAAACTTATCTTCAAGCATTATAGCCGGTTTATATTCTACTTACAAATGTGTAGCGATTTCCATCGTCGTCTTTTTTCTCAATCATCTTGAAACAAACTACTTTATAATCACTTCCACTTCAATTCAGCTTGTAATTGTGCTAAATTTTAATAATAAAAATAAAAAAGTAACGTAAATACAAGCTTTGTTCTGTTTCGTACAGGTTATGATTACCATGAACTGCCTGAAGTTTCGTATAAATGAAATTGAAATGTTTAGTATAGAACAAGTGGTGGCGCTGTGATCGCTTGACATTTCGGTCTCAAGTGAACAGCTCTTAATTTTTCTCTTAAGTAATAATTTCGTGGGAGCAGAAAAATAACCTTGCATGTGATTTTCGATCAAAATATACAATTGTTTTGTTGTTGCAGAGTTTTTGGAGGTTTAGAATCAATTTTTCGGATAAATCCTTAACCAGGAGATGGCACAGGTTTTGAAAAAGGTTTGTAGAACTATTGAATATTTTGCTCAGTTTTATCTGGATTGTATATCAAACAAACAAACAATTTTCTAATGAATCAATTCATTAAAACAAAAAAAACATAATTAAGTTAATAGTTAATGAAATAATAATGGTACAAATACAAAGTATTTAATCAACTTTTTTTGCAGTGCACAGGCCTGACAGGCTTGGCTGTTGATCCAATGCCCCATCGTTCACTAACTCGAATTTATGACAAATGTTTGCGGGTTTTAAGAAAATTGCCAGAGAATTACTATTACAGACAACAAACCGAGAAACTCATCCTGGACCGTTTGAACATTGTCAAAACTGTAAGCATAAACAAAGTTTGAACAAAACTGATTTTGTATATTTCATTTGAACTCATGTTTTTTGCTTTACTTTTAGACAACCAACATCAAAGAAGTCGAGGAGAAAATAGGAATGGGCCAGGCTGAGGAACTGTACCTTCAAGCTGAAAACGAAATGAACTTGGCTCGTAATATGTTACAGTGGAAACCCTGGGAACCTCTAATTCAAGAAGAACCACCAAAACAATGGGCCTGGCCACCTCACAAATAAACTATCCAATGTGTAAAACTTTGTAGATAAATTATACCAAAAGTATACAATTGTTCATTAAATTATGTTAAAATTGCTTAACGAATCTTATTTTGTACATAATATTCGTCAAAATAATCATAAGACCTACAATAATGGAAAGAAAACTTAACATATAAAAAATTCAGGCTAATTCGAAAGAGAAAAAGTAACTAGAGAGAGAAAAATTTAATTTATATAAACATGACAAAATTTGACTTTAATTTACAAGTATAAAACAATTTTTTGTTAGAATTATCCAATGAAATTCATGACGACAAGGTGCAAAATCACTTGGGCAAAGATGAAGTCAGCGAATCCTCTTTCTGGGCTGATACCATGGAAATGTGATTTGTTTTGGGGGTTGACTTGTAACCGTAAGCAAACTGCAAAAAAATGTTCATTTTAGTTGAAGAGATATTCTGATCGAGATGATCTTAAACAATTTAACAAATGTTCGAGACATAAACAAATGTAAAAAAATGGAGCAAAGATGATAAACAACAAATTAGCATTGAAACAAACTTGCAAATAATTACCTCCAAGAATAAAGCAGGAGACACAGGAAATAAATCCGCTAAGAAAACTATTGAATGGGAAAAGGCCAACAAGGCAACAATAAACAAATTGTATGACTCCTGTCAGAAAAACGTAGAGCAAATAAGCATCGATGATTTTGAGTTTCTTCGGCGTCGTTTTCTTGTACTCTTGAAACAATTTTCCGGTCACCGCAATCAACGACATCTTCGAGGCCTTCTTGTCGGATTCAAGTCACAATTTTTTACTTTTATATCGCGTTAAATTCTTTGCAATGTGTTGCGTGGCAGATAATACATGGGCCGGTATATCGCACAGTATTAATTTGCAAAATAATCGTGAGGTGGCGTTTCGTCGCACAGAGACAATCAATGACGTCATTCAGTCGATGAAAAATCTCAGAAACGAGTCACTGTTATCAACGGACGATAAGTTCAAAGTGACCGGGAAAGTGAAGAGAAAAAATTGGTTCTGAAATGTGTTGTTTGGGTAAATATTGGATTTTTTAGCGCCACCTAGAATGATGGTTTGTGGGTGACAGGCAAGATAGCGACACCGGTGATTTTTGGGTCAATCTCCTCTCTCGTCTTCTCGAAAGCGCGTCTTTGGCGAGACACGTCTCCGGGGGAGGGCGCGCAAGCACCATTTTCTGAGTGTCGCGTCGTCGTGAGATCGCTTACCCATGCTCGTTCATGGGCCCCGGACGAGCGCGCTGAACGACTGCCGAGGGCACACGATGCTCGCGCACCGCCACGATGATTTTTGACAGCGATTAGTAGAGCGCCGAGGTTTTGCAAGCAGACCGTTGTTGAGACAGTGAGTATCGCGCGGACGGTGTTTGTTTTGCCGCCACATCACCTGGTTTGCCCATTGGCCATCAACGACGCCCCAAAATCCCTCATCGAAAACAATCTCGCGTTTCAACTATTTTTTGGTGCTCCCCTATAGTTGTTTCGTTGACAAACAAACTGTTTATTTCGTCCCTTAGTTTAGTTAGCTGAGCGAAACTTGTGTACCATTTTTTTGTTATTGTAAACAATTCTTGGAAGTATAACCGAGTTGAAATTGAGATTGTTTGTTGCATTTGAAGGTTTGCTTTTTTGTTTTTGTAGAACAATTCGTTGTGAGATGGATCCGAGATAATGATATAAATGGAAGAACAAACATCTTGGTTTGGAGGTCAAGTTTCGTCAGTCCCAAACTATACCGAGCACGCTGAACCAGCAGCCCAAGTTCCTCCCAAAATTCTGTTAACAACAAAATTCCGACGGTTTTATTCAAGCAGTTATGTAACTTCGCGACAATGATGTGTTTATGATATTTCGAATAACTGATTGCATCTCGCGGTTAGGTTAATTTTTGTACCATTTTGTTTTTTGCAATTTTTCGTTTTGTCACAATTTTGCATTCACGTTTTAGACACGCCAAAACCAAACATCCAAATTTCACCTCTGTACTATTTACAGTTGTTACTTCCAAGTGTATCAGGCTGGCAATTTTTAGGTTAACTTCTCAGCATTATGCGACTTTTGAATTATAATTCAACGTTTTTGTCATAATTCCAAAAATGTGTGAACGAAACTGAAAAAATTTTAATTTTTTAAAATTTCAGGAAAACGTGATGACTCGTCGCAGAAAGAACGAGGTAAAAGGCGACAAGCCGGCGTCGGCTGTTCGTAAGTCGACCCGACAAACGGCTAAAAAGCAACTGGAGGGTCAGTTGGTAAATGGAGAGGATGTTCCGAATTGCGAGACCAAAAGTTTGGTGAAAAACGCCGTGAGGAAAGGCGTGCGTGGTCGTCGAAAAAAGACAGATGAGCCAGTGATCCAAGCAAGTCCAATTTTGGAAGAGAAAATTGAGATCTGCTGCGACAGTCAAGACGAGATTTCGTCCATTGAGTTGCGCTTGGACGAACCAAAAAATGAGGGTTCACCGAGTGAGCAGTATATTGAAGAGACGATTGTCTGCGAAGTTATGGAAGTGGACGAGATGAAACAGGAACCGATGGAAGCTTTGAAACTATCTGAGGATGAATCTGAAAAGAGGGAAGCGTCCACGCGAGCGGATAATGAAAAACTCAAAGGGGTTGAGGTGAAGACGAAAAAATCGGTTGCAAAGTTGCGCGAATTTTCCCTTTTTGATGGCGAGGAGTTCAAGACCCTGGACAAGGTCGTAAAAAAGAAACCGAAACAGCAAGCTGGCGCCGAGATCGTCACGCAGATTGAAGAAAAGCTGACTATCAGTGAGCCGGAGCTGTTACCGATCAAAAAGATGGAGTCGCTAGACCTGAGCGATTTCGCGGTAAAAAAAGAGGAGACCGATTTAACACGACCTTGCCAGGAGGTTAAGATAGAGAAACTTCAGATGGAGGAAGGGTCAAGGGACAGCGAAGTGGAAGTCAAAGTCGAATTCGATGATGTAAAGATCTGCTCGAGTAGTGAGAATAGCAATGATACGTTGGTTTCCATCAGCAGCACCAAGGTCTCGGATAGCAACTCTGATAGCAAAAGTTCGATGACCAACGAAACAAGTGAAGCTGCTAATGTTCGCAGAAGTAGTCGAATTCGTTCAATAGGATTGATGAATAAAAGGTAAAAATTTAAAAAATTGCAGTCATCAATGTAATTTTATTAAATTTTAATTTCAATGTTATCTTGACGTTTATTTTATAATCTAGGTCTCATGGTAGAGGACTTGTGAGCAAGCCATTGCCGGAATCACCGAAAACCTCCATGACTCAGCTAGAACGGCCTCCGACGGCACCCCCAACGCCAACTGAATTTACAGAACCGTCAGAGAGTCAGTTGTCTGAGAACGGAACGCCAAAAGCGCCACCACCTGTAGATTGTCGAACGCCACCTATTTCCACGAGCGGTTATGATTCAGACTCTGCAAAACCCGTTAAAGTGAAATCCAGGTGGCGCAGATCAAGTGAGCTTGAAATGGGCCATTCCAGCGCCATCACGAATGCTAGAACTGATGTTTTGGCTTGCAATTCGATCCCTCCTACTATCCCTGAAGTGAGGGCATTCGAATCGGTAGGTGGTACTGAAAATCTGTTACAAGAACAGAAGCCCGTTGGAGAAGGTGAAAATGTGCCAGTTGGTGGAGCAAATGAAAGTCTCAAGGTGGAAAATGTTCCTGTAGCTGCGATAAACACTCCGACTATTTACTCGACCACGGTAGGCCAAGAATCCATCGGGTCAAAAATCTCACTGCCTAGTGTCAATGAAACCGATAGAGATATGGAAGAAAGGCTCAGTCAGTTTGAACATTTGAAGGAAAATTTGTATCTAACTGAGAGGTAGAAACAAAGTTCTACTAAACGTATCGTAAACGTTTTTACAAGTCAAGTTATTTTAACTTCATTGTATTTTCTTTAGGTATACAAATAAAGAACATAAAAAGATGGTCTGCGATTGCTTTTTAACTGAGGAAGAAGTTGAACGTGGAGAACTTGGCTGTGGAGAAGATTGCCTCAACAGACTTCTTATGATTGAATGGTAAATTTGAATTAAATATGAAATGTTGAACTGCATTGTAGCAAAAGTATAATAAAATACAAAAAATTATTTTAAAGTGGATCACGATGTAACATTGGTACCAGATGTACAAACAAAAGATTCCAAAATTGCGAATATGCAAAGTGCGAAGTGTTCCGGACCGAGAAAAAAGGTTTTGGACTTCGAGCTACTTGTGATCTTGAGCCGTAAGTACAGTTATATTTTCTGTTGTAGAAAACCACGTTCTAAATTTTGGTTCTATGATGCTATGTTAAAAATGTCTTACCTTAGCGGGGGCTTCGTCATGGAATATGTCGGAGAAGTAGTGGATCCAAAAGATTTTCGTCGTAGAGCAAAAGAATATTCAAAGGACAAAAATAAGCACTACTATTTTATGGCCTTGAAATCCGATCAAATTATCGATGCTACGATGAAAGGAAATGTCTCGCGGTTCATCAATCATAGCTGCGAACCGAATGCTGAAACACAAAAAGTAACAAATTATTTAAACCATATTCACTTAATTAATTATGGCGAAATAACAAAAAAAAATTTCATTTCAATTCTAAAATTTGCAGTGGACTGTGAATGGAGAACTTCGTATAGGTTTTTTCAACAAGAAATATATTGCAGCTGGGGAAGAAATAACATTTGATTATCACTTCCAACGTTACGGGTAAATTATAAAACATAAAATGATAAAAACAAACAATGTTATGTAGATAAAATTAGAAATGGGTTAATGGTTTTAATTTCGAATTTAGGAAAGAAGCTCAAAAATGTTTTTGCGAAGCTCCCACTTGTCGCGGTTGGATAGGCGATAATCCAAAAAAGAAGCAATTGTTAGAATCCGATGACGATGATGACGACGATGATGATGATGATGAAGAGGAAGACGAGGAAGAGGAAGAAGAAGAAGAGCAGAAAGCAGATCCATCTGAGATGCAAACTGACGAAGAGAAACTCATCAAAGAAACAAAAGAAAAGGCACGAAAGGTGGAGAAAAAGGTAAAACGCAGAATTGTGTCCAGGAGGAAGAAGAAAGAAGAGAAAAAACCACCAGATCACATGGAAGATGAAGACGTAAGTTTAATGCTGACATTTTGTTTGATTCCTATTTGGTTCTCCATTTCCTTTTGCATATGTTGAATCCTTTCAATAGAATAATAATCAAACATCTTAAAATATTTGTTTGGCTATAATCTTTTGGCTTATTTAGGTGAATAAAATGAAATGACATAAAATTGCATGAGCAACTAACATTTTTAAAAATCTTTTCTTTTTAACTTTTTTCGGTCATGAAAATCCGTAGGTCTTATGCTATGACTAACAAGCTAGTATTTAAAACAAAAAAACGTAGTTTGGGACCCCATTTACATGTCCAAAACGTAGTTCATTAAATTACAGCTGGAAGAGGAGATCGACAAGTTGTGCGCCGGTGGACTTAAAAACAGAGCACACACGCTTACGCTTAGTAGGCTGATGGTTCGAAGTCGAGAAATTGAGCATCGTACTAGACTACTGCGTGTGATTCAAAGTGGCGAGCAGCCGTGTCGCCGTTTGTTCCTCGATTACAGCGGACTCAAACTTATCTGGAGTTACATGATGGACGTTACTGACAATAGTTTGGCGAACAGCGAGCAGTTCCGACTAGAGATTCTCAAAACTCTGAAATCACTGCCAATCCCTAACAAGACTATGCTCATGGACAGCAAAGTTTACAACCTGGTGGAAAAATGGGCGAGAAAATCGTATGTCTCGCCAAATGAATCACCTGAAGACGATCAGTCCAAGCAAAAGAGCGAAGATGTTGAACCTAAACTAGAAAACAATTGTGATAGTAGTGAAAAAGTGAGTTTGGATACGGAAAAAGAAGAAGGAGAAGAAAAAGAAAAAGAGAAGGAAAAAGAGAAAGAACCTGAAGTGAAAGAAGAATCGTTTCTAGCAGAAATCGTGGAACTCGCTGAGAGCCTTCTGGCTGATTGGGCCAATCTCAAGGAAGTCTTTAGAATACCAAAGAAGGAAAGAATAGAACAGATGAAGGAACACGAAAGGGAAGCTGGTAAGATTTCTCGTAGTCGAATTTTGAATTTCCACTTTAATTGAAAAACTTTGTAATTGAAAAAAATGAACAATTTTTTTTAGATCGTGGGTATAGAGAAGAACTGGAGAAAGAGGAAAGAAGAAAAACGGTCTCTTATGACAGACACCGATCCTCAGACAGACATCACAGAAGTGAATCTGATAAACGGTTGGACCGAAGAAGAGGAAGGGATTCCCCTGATTTCGAGAGACCGAAAGACAAAAGAGGCGAGGAGAGAACGAACCTGGTGCCGGTCAGGAAAATGACCAAGTATGAACGACGCCAGCTGTTCGCTTTGAAAGTGGCAAAAGAAGAAGAAGAAAAACAGAGGAGACAGCAGCAGGAACTCTGGCAGGAACATGAAGCGAGATGCCTTGCCTTAGGAATCGACCCTCACACCACTGCTGTTGTTGATCAGACCACTGGATACCCGCTGTATTTCAATCAGAGTCTTGGACAATGGCAACCTTACCCTATACAAGGTTTTTTTCATTATAATCTTTTATCTTACATATTTATTCAAAAAATAAAACGTACATTAAAAGTTATACGTAAATTTTTGTTTCTAAAAAAACTTGTTTGGAAAATTTTCAAATCAGACAGATTGAGATGTATGTCTTTCTGCTGTTTTGTGTACACATACTTCTTTATTCGCTTGATTCATAAATCCTCAAGCAAGAAATAATATTTTGATCAGATTCGGGAATCAAAATAATCCTTCAGTTTAGTATTTTATGCCTCGATGTTCCGAACACGCGTTTAACAATTCATATTTGATGTTAGAACATTTTAAATGATAGTAAAATAATTTATTATCCTTAATGAATAAATATTCGTAAAATTATGTTTTACGCGCTTATTTCAAAATGTTGTTACAACTTCTCTAGATATATATGTGCATATCGCACATTGTTCAATCTGTGAATATTTTAAATAATCGTTTAATATTAGAATTTAATAAAGCATATATATAACTGCAGAGAGCCACTCAAAGTTGTAAGCAAATGAAAATCAAATATCAAAATCAAGTATAATTCCGTTTGTATTTGTATTAAAAAAAAATCAAAAATAATGTTTCAGAAAATACCGAAATACCGCAACCCTGTGCCTACCTACCCGGAGCACCATCAATAATTCCGGTGCACTCTGCTCTGACTCCCAACGCTCATTCTCATCCCCAGTCGACTCACCCTGTATTGCCCCAGACGACTATTCCATCCTTATCTCAGGTCCCGCATGCAGATCTCTCCTCCATTCCTCCCCCTGCCTCTCTTTACCTAAACCCTGCTTATACAGCACCACCTACCACATACCCATACCCGGACATTCCAAATAACATTGTCCAAATCCACAACGGAACGCCTCAAAGCATCTACGAGGCACCACCTGCTGTCGAGCCTCAATTCCAGGAAGAAAACGTGATGGGCGCACCCTCGGTAGAAATTCCACCGATCCTTGATCTGCCCCCGAAGTGGAAGTGGGCGAAGGACGCGAGAGGGCGAACGTATTATTACCACGTAAAGGAGAGGATCTCCCAGTGGTTGCCCCCGCCTCCCGATCACATCGGGATTCAACCTGATTCTTCCTCGAGTGAAGAGTCGAGTGAAGAATCAAGTTTGAGCGAAGAGGAGGAAGATGCTGAGGAAGAAGTTGAGGAAGAGAAGAATGTTGAACAAGAAGAGATGGACCTAGAGAGCACTCTTTCAGAAGGTATTAGTATGGCCAAAACGAGGAAATTGGATGCTATTGAAAACGAGGTCATTGTTCCTGGAGCCAAAAAGAGACGGGACGGATTGGTCCAAGAGAGAATCATAAGTGTAATTATTTTTATTTTGTTGAGTTAATTAAAGTAAAGAAAAAATTATTGATTTGGTTTTATATTTGCAGCCACGAAGAGAAGAAAATCGTGTGGATCACAGAAAGTACAAGGAATATAAGGAAAAACTGAAGCAACGACAAAAGGAAAAGGCCAGACTGAAGGAACAGCTGGAGAAATCCAAGGAGCAACTTGAGAAATCTAGGAAGCATCGACGAAGCAGTAAGTCTCAGTCGCACAGCAGACACTTGGCGGCCCAAGGTCTGGTGGTCAAACCCGAGCTCACTCTTAATGACGAGAGGAAGATCAAGGAAACATTCAAAACTAACTTGGCTCCTGTCATGATCAGCATTTTGCGTCCGTATACTAAAGATGAATGTCAGCAAGCCAGGATTACATGTACACAAGATTTTAAACACTTGGCAAGAAAGGTATGGATCGAATCAGATAGTTTGTTTTTAGTGGATTGGGCAATAGGTGTGAGTTTAATCATGAATTTGTTTCAGTTAACCAATTATGTCATGACGAAAGAATTGAAGCACTGTAAGAGCGTGGACGAGTTACAGTGCAATGAAAACGTGAAACGCAAAGCAAAAGATTATGTGCGCAAGGTCATGAAAAGATACGGTCCAGTCTACCAGACATCTCCAGAGCAGGATTGATGTTAAGTCGTGTGTAAGTGTATTATTTATTGCGCGAATGTTCGTGTAGAAAGAATTGTAAAAAATAAATACTCGACGATCAATTTTTACGAGCGTAAATTTGCATTGTCAAAGAATGTATAAATATATATTGGTATATACGAACGTATTGTATATACACACGTATATATTTATGTAGGAAAATAAAAGAACAGATAATGGGACTTAGTTCACGTTGCTTTGCGCGTAATCATTTTCGTTGTATTAATGTATTTCAAATGAACCGAACTGATGATTATTTTAGCAGACCTTGTGTTTCTCGCTCAATAGAAATGTCTCGGTTGCGTTTTGTGCTAGATATTTGTTTTATATAGAAAAAAAAAGTTGAACGCGTCTGTGTTATGTCTGCAATAATAAATTGTTTATTTTTGTATATTTCATAGAGCACCGGGATAAAATGTGTTCATTAGAAAAACGATGTCATGATGTTATTGGGTGATTTGGTATAAGGGTGTACACTAATTCTGAAATCTTTGGACGTCTCATTTGACGTTTTAATTTAAATACATTTTTCGTATTTATTTGGTTTAGAAGATATAACATTTTTTATTAAATTTAATTTAATACAATGAATCAGTAGATATGAATTTAATTCTTTTTTTCATTTAATATTCAAACTTTATCATGATGTTAAATTATATTTTTCGCAACTCAATAATCATTCAGTTCGTTCATATGTTGATCTAATTATTATTTTTTTTTTCATAAGCATTTTGCGATGAGACATCGTTTTTTATGTTTGTTAGTTTATTCTGTAAATTGAGATTAGATGAATGAAGAATGTTTAATTTCGCGTTTCGATAATTCATTTCACAAATTAGTTTAAAGTGAGGTAAATGTTGAAGTTGATTTTTATACTATTTGATTTTGTAAATGTAGAACATGTGTAAAGATTGTAAATAATTCTTTAATAAAAAATGAACGAATTTTAAATAAAATACACGTGTTGTTCTGTTCATTTTAATTTTATTATATATATGGGGGTAGTTGGATTAGTTGCGACGATGTGGGGCAATTGTGGTGGGCCAATATTTCTTGTACGAAGGCAAAATGACACCGGCAGCAGTATATTATAAGATTATGAAACATTATAAAATAATAAAATGTATTTTGATGGTGTTATTCTACTTTTCAACTGTAAAAATACCCCCATCACAATGTGCCCATTACACAACAATTCCACGAACTCCCCTTTACTTCTGTGTTTAAATATATACATCTTATACTTTAATAAATAATATTTACATGAGATATGCGGCAACAGTACATACAGGAACAGTCAGCTATATAATTTTTTTTAATCATAATTGCCATCCTAAGACCTATTTCATCTTTCAAAAGCATTTGACTTCTTAATCGCAAGTTAAATGCAATGTTCAAAAATCATGATTTCACAGAGAATATAAAAGAAAACTATGTAAAAGCTCTGTTAATAAAAAGTCGAAAATAAAATTTGTCAAGTTAGTCAATGCTTGTGCGCGCATTCGTCAATCTGGGACTGAATTACAAAAATGTATCACAGTAATTCGCGTTACAAAATGATCGCTTGTTAACATGTTATTTGTACGCGCCTTTTTAAAACGTAAAGAGGGAATGTCACTGATCAATGCTACAAAATCTTTGACTAGATGTGATGAATTCATTACAAAACTCCGCGTATTCATAGAGATTTTTATAGTCTAATTTAAAAATCTTTATAAACTTTGCCTATAGAGAGAAAACGGTTCTAGTTATTGTTTCATTTTTGCTCAAATTCGCAAGTTGAGATCAGACAATTGAATAAATCCAAAAAAGTTAGGAATAAAATTTTTGTACTGTGAATTGTGTTGAATACTCAAGTCGAAAACTGACTTTGATTGTCCGAATGTAAAGTATTTCTTTTCGTAACTCAAGAGAACTAAAATTAAAAATATTGCACTTTCAAGAGAAATGTAGTTCTTAAATCATCACAATTTAATTATTAGATGTTAAATTTTTCTATAATATTATTATAATACAGTGTAGAAATTAAAACTTTTGGAATATCAATTATATAATTCGAACCGAATTAAAATATGTACAAACATTCCTCAAACGGATCGATCTCTTGCTTTAAAACTGCAATGTATTCAAGAAAATTGCATTCTACATACAGCAACGTTATAAAAGTACTCTCGTAATTATTAAACATTACCCCGATCAACAAACAGTTAAAATTCACGGGAAACAAAGTTTTCTTTTCAAAGTTTTCTCTTTGTAGTGTGTAAGGAATATTTTTCAACAGTCTGTATAACATATTCATTATCACATGCTCGTGCATCGGTGTACATATCGAGGTTTTTAGAGCGAGAAGCATCGTTTTGTTTCTTTCCAGATACAAGTTTTCGAGCTCTTGTCAATTGTTCGTAAGAGTTGTAAATATCAGTGACAACAATAAACTTAAATAAAAAAAGAGAACGATTGACACGAGCCTGAAAATTGGGAAAAATGTAAACTACTCGGTGAAAATTACAAAAAAATGTAAAACTTATTTTTGGCGCTTGTAAAAAGTACACTTTTGTATCAATCCAGTCGAATTAGATAAGTACTCGATGGCATAACGAAAGGGCAATTTTTTTCGACGGAATCTAATACTAATCAGAGGCACGAGTTTCACGGTACAAAATGGTACGTGTGGGAATCATTGGATGGAGAACGTAAATAGAGAATCATTGTCAACTCAAGCTTCGTGCTCTCCGCTGTTAATTCCGATGAGCGATTCTGTTTGTTCTGCTTCAAGATCTGGTATTCTGTGGAGATATAAAAGAGCATTTCAATCACATCTCAATATTAAAGAATCATGTAATTGTAATTTTGATTTTGGTTGAGTTATTTTTATTTACCTTGTTTTAATTTTATTACGTATTATATTATATAAATTGAATAATGTACCGTATCGATCGGCTTCTGCGGCAAAACCAGATGTACATGCGTTTCATTAGGTCTAGTACTGGATCCCAGTTGTCGTAGTGACATAACAAAGAAACAGTTAGAAACGCTAAGATCATAGGAATAGTGCCCAGGTAAAAAATACAAGGATATTCAATCTTTTTAAGGAGAACATCAGCGATCATTGACATCGGCATTGTCAGACTTATCGCCAACGTCGCAATTAATGAAGAAGTTAAAAAGCATCCCCTGTAAATCAACTTATTAATTCTATTATCCAACAATTTTTTGCATACTTAGTAAATAAAAACTTATAATTGGATCAACAGTTTCGTACCACAACCAAAGAGCCTCGCTGAGAACAGTGCCAATCAGACCGTTAATTATAAGAAATGTCCATTGGTGGGAACTTGGCCATTCAAATTCCTCAACTTTGCCATAATGCAGGATAAAGAATAAAGGCCACAGTAAGGTCAGGTTGAAAAGGCCAACGAAACCAAAGAACATGGGAATGTCCATTTTATCTTCATGGTCGACCTTGCGCTTGAGGAATACTATATAAGTCGCGTAAAAAAACGCGCTGACTAGAGACAAGATTATGCCCGTTGGTACTCTACCACTTTCTAGAGGCAGGTCTGAGAGTCCGACTAATACCTGTGTAAACAAAAGTCAATTATTAAGATGAAAATAAAAAATTAGTCAATGTCATGTTTTTCGTTTCCTTTTACGTACAAGCCCTAGTATGCTGACAGACACAGCCACCAATTTGGACAAGCTGAATTTGTCTCCGCCATTGCTTGGAAAAAAAGCGGCCAGGAACAAGGTGAATAAACTAGAAGTTGAAGATAATACTGTAACGATGCTCGCCTCTGTTTCGGCCAGAGACAGCTGGAACATATAATTTGCGACGAACCACTGCAAAATAACATTTTTTTAAATCCTAATCTTCATGGCTTTTATCTTTACTCAAACATTTGAGAACATTTATCAGATTTTAGTTATGAACGTACCAGTAAACAAAACGTGAGCGCAATTTTGGCAACTTTTTGAATGGAGAACTTATTCGCTTGTCTCCTCGCGTGTTCGCCTGCCCTAACACTCGCCTGGTAACTTAGCCTTGCCAGGAGAGCTTCTGTCGCGTCACTTTCCGACATGTGACGCACTTCGGCGAGTTTGCTGAATCGTACCGATCGAATTGACGAGTCATCACTTTCAGTCCCAGAGGAACGATCGCACTGGTCTGGCGTTTTTATCGGAACAAATGTCGGATCGCTCTGAAATAAAATCACATTATAATTACGTTAAAGACTATTTCATTACGTAAAAATTTGTCTTGTTTTAAAAAAATATATGCAGATGAAGTCATACAAACCAAACTAGTATTAGCCTCCGAATAAAAGTTGTCATCTTCAGCATTTGGGTCGATAAACTGAAAATAGAAAAAAAAACTGATTAAAAGACAGAATTCCAAATTAGTTGGGAAGTGAATGTAATAGTTACAGGTGTGCGCGAAAATTCGTTCAAATCAATTTGAATAGCTAGCTTTGAGCTCTTATCTAATTGGGTCGCATTCAAAAGCCTCTAATTGGAAACAATGAATTTGTCTCTGGTAAGCCGATTTTCGTCAAGATACACAGGTTTATTTTAATACACCCTCTGCGAGGCAACAAACTGGCATTTATTGATTTTCAAAACAAGTCTCAAAAGCCCTTTTACCATGTATGTTGTAGGCTTGTTACACTGTTCTCTCCATGGTGGCCAAAAGCATAGTCCCAGCAGGTACAGTGAGAACATCGACGTCTTGACGAAAGTGCTGAAGAATGGTTTTTCGAATGATGCTTCTCTATAGATGTACTAAAAATCAAACAAAATTTATAAACAAATTATATTAATTTATTAATAATTTAGATACTAATAGAATTAAGAAATGAAATGTTTTAAGCAGTTATACTTTTGTAAGTTCAGAACTGGAAACCCATATGATGTCTACGAGGAGCAAAACAAGAAGACCTAAAATAAGCCTCTGGGACTTGTTCATCATAGCCGCGAGTTTGTGTGGATCCTCCGTCATCCTTTGATGCTTGCGCTGTCTTAACTCGACTGAACAACTCATCACAATTCTGCCAGTTTGCTTCATTAAATGCAAAATCTCGATGACATTGTTCACTGAAAGGAAAAACAAAATTAAGAAGTGGAAAATAAACTAACTATAAAGTTGATCGAAAAACATCTTTCAAATTAGATCTTCAACTTAATCTAACTTTCAAGAAAACTAATTAATTTTGTTGAAAATAACATAAATGTTCAAGACGAGGTCATTAATTGTAGCTTGATTTTGAATTCTATTCAAGTTTTAATTGAATCAAAAAATGATTGTTTTTAGAATTAAATCACAAAATTTGCATTGCATAAGAAAATTACAAAATTCGTGATGTCACTGTTTGCATGACTGATATGACAAGTTCACAATTGATAAGAACAAATTGACTGTGACTGGATCAAAAAAAGTCTACTTTTTGCATCTCTCTTAATTTTCTTCATTTTGACAGACATTTCAGCAACTTTTAAACTTACATTCCTTATTACAGTGGTTGAATCGTTATTCTCAGTTCTTTTACATATCTCAGCATAAAAATGTTAACTTATGAATCCTGTCATTCATCAGCACTCTTTTTATCCTATTTTTTTAAATGTTGATACGTAACAGAATAACAAATTGATTTTTCATACCAACAGTTTGCAAAAACGTTCTTGTATGTCTACTTTTTACTTTAATAAACACGTTTTTCATCCCCCGATACTTGCAAAGATGATATAATCTATTCAACAGGAAGAGCTTCAAAATAAAATCAATGTATGAAATGCAAATTTCTGATTGTTTACAAATCCATCCCTTCAAAATATAATTAAAGAGAAGGAAACAAACAAGAGCCAAACGTGGTACAGTGGTGGGAGTGGTGGAACAATGATAGATGCTGGAACAGAGAATGACGTCATCAATTTGGGTACAAATTGATAAAAAAAAATACTTACATGAGAAGGATTGACACGTATAAGTAAGTGTCTAATCAATCAGTAATAGACGCCGCGACGTATTTCACAGAGGGTACCGGTGCAACCGCGGTGGTTGCATCGTGATGCCGGCTATTGACGTTGGACGACGAGTCGACACCTAATGCCTCATATCTGGCCGAACACTTATCGGCGCTCATTGACAATCGTCACTCTAACACCTGATAAACACGAGCGGCCATGTTACGATGCTCGCGCGCATTCCGACAGATTCGTACTGAATTTGCACGGAGCGCGCCGAGTTCCGAAGGGCGCAGGCACTTTTTTCCGCTTATCGTTATATTTTCTGATACGTCACTAATGCCAACCTTGAAAAACTTGAACGCCCGGTGTCAGGAATAAATATTGTTTATTCATGTTGTTTTCAAGGTCAATTGAAACAAAATCTGTTAACTGTTTATAGTTGTAACTTGTATTTTTTACGAATACAATCAAATTTGTATCATTTTGTATGTAAAATATGTTGACAGCAATGACTTGAATGGTTTTATTATTGAAGCTTTGACAAATGCGTAAACAAAAACAAAGTGGGATCGAATTTGGAACAATTATCATTATTGCCTTTCAATTTGGACAATTAAAAAATTAAATATTAATCAATACTCGAGTTGGTAAGGAGGTTTCCTGTCCTTATCGTCTGAACGTGCTCCAAAACACTTAGCTGTCAAAATGGCTTCGGTGGTAGAATGTTTACAATACGTCACTGCGAACTGATCAGTCCAAGAAGCTTGAGGCACATGTCACGACGAGTCTCGTTGAGCTCGTGATGCGAAAATCGCGAGTGATTATGTGGAACGTTAACCGAGTACAGTTTTTAACCTGGCTTTTCTAACCTCAAAATTCGGAGCAACAATAAAAGCGTGACTTTTGAAGACAAAACGTATCAAGATGTGTGATTGCCTGAGCGAGAAAAAGATAAATTAAAAGTGCAATATTTTTATCGGTGGCAATAATTCGATCTCGGTGTGTTTATTATAAGAGTTGAAATCGTGAACGCTAACGGGATTTTTTTCGGGTTGCAAACGAAGAATGACGTGGGAGTACTTGAATTTCTAAAAAAAGTTGTGATAAAAAATGGATTACGAGATCCCAGATACGCGGGTTAAGAGCGGTCGGAATATCGACTGGTCAAGATATGGGCTGAGAAATGTTGACGGTCGAAGTGACGATCGTTCGGAAAGATTTAACAATGATTTGAATCCCGATCTGTACCAAACTGGAGCCAATGAATTATTCGCTCAAGAATTTGTGAGTCATTAACAAACCATATTTCCAAAAATCAATTTTCATGTTCTTTCTATTCTAGATTGAATTATCTTTCAATTAAATTTTGTGGCGTGGAAGAAGAAAATTGATAACGCTATTCGATTTCATAGATAGGATTTTGTTCAATATTGAAATTTTTTCATAAATTTATAAGAACTTGTCTTTACTCATATGTTAATCAAATTGATTTTGGAAAATTTGAAAATATATAACCATCATTTAATTCTAACTGATATTATTAAATTAAATGTTTGAATTTTGTTTCAGACCACAGACCCCTGGTGGAAATCAAACTTTTTTTTATCCCAACCAGTTTTATTTGGCACCTGGGACGGAGTGTTCACTTCTTGCCTTATTAACATTTTTGGAGTAATTGTATTTTTACGGTCAGGATGGATTGTGGGAGAAGCGGGAGCTTTAAATGCAGTCATTATAATTTTGTCTACAGGTATCAATAGCAATTGTCATTATGTAATAATAAAGATAATAAAAATCGTATTAAGAAATTTTAATTTCTCTGTATAACACAATTGATCAGTTGTTTTAAATTGTTTCAGTTGCTATAGCTCTAGTGTCAGTATTGTCCGCCGTGGGAATTTGCGAACGTTGCAGAGTCGAAAGTGGGGGCGTTTACTTCTTACTTTCTCACGTTTTAGGATCAAGATTTGGCGGTTCTATTGGACTTTTGTACTGTTTCGGACAGGTATAAACAATTTTTAAAAGTTCTTTGATAAAAATTTGGGATGTGATTTTGAAAATTTTTTATTCAAAGATTTAATCCTACTTTAAAATTCACAATTCAGGCAGTTGGCTGTGCATTGAACGTTCTGGGGTTCGGTGAATCAATGGCTGGATTATTTGGTCTGAATTCACCCTGGGCACAACGTGGGTTTGCTGGTGCTGCGGTTATTATCCTATCAGCCATAAACATTGCTGGTGTGAAATGGGTTATTAAACTCCAGTTTGTGCTTCTATTGATTTTACTTCTAGCAGGGTTTGATTTTATGATTGGTAGTTTTTCCCATATTGATCCTGGTAAGTTATTTGGTCGAATACCTATCAACACCTCCAGAGATAATAGTTATCGTTTTAATTTTGCTCCTTTTTCAGACGCAGAATTCAACGGTTGGCTTTTTGAGAATTTGAAAAACAACACCTATTCCGATTACACGATAGGGAACAACTGGTTCACAGTTTTTGGTGTGTTTTTTCCCACCGTTACCGGAGTCTTAGCTGGTATTAACATGAGCGGAGATTTAAAACATCCTTCAACTGATATTCCTAATGGAACTTTGGCAGCTCTTGGAACGGGGTAAAGGAAACTTTCAATTCAAAGTTTATAGAATGTTTTATATCGAACTTTTAGATTCTTATGAATATTAATTTTTGATTTCAGAACATTCCTGTATCTTTGTTTCTCAATATTCCTTGCATCAACGTGTACAAGACACGCACTTCAAACTAATTTTATGATCGCTTCTACCGTCTCTGCAATATCAGTTTTACTCATAGCTGGATTATACGTATCGTCATTTAGCAGTTGTTTGGGAGCTATGTATGGGACTCCTCGAGTTCTCCAATCTATTGCAGGTCAAAATGTGATTCCAGGGATAAGTTGTCTTCAAAGAGGCGTAAGTCTTGTCTGATGTCTGATAATCATTTAACAGTGATGTCTTTAGTGTGCACAACAAAGTAAAACGTTTTTCTCTTTTAGAAAGGGCCAAATAAAGTACCAGTGTACGCTATGTTGGTCGTTGCAATAGTCACTCTGACATTTATTGTTGTGGGGAAGATCAACACGCTTGCTCCAATCGTGACGATGCCTTTCTTGCTAACTTACGCATGTATGGATTACGCGTACTTTGCACTTGCTCAAACATTTGATTTGAGACACTCGCGCGAACAGCGATTTTCCAGTCAAACACCAACATTTGAACAAAATTATGGATCGCCTAGTCATACCGACCATCTGGTCGAGACTGATGATTTAGATAGCCTATTTCCTGAGAGGATAAGACATAAAAACATAGATGTAAGATTGAACGAAATAACGTTATAAAAATTCTATGTTCTTTTGGTTTAGAGAATGTTATTTTTACAGAGACATAATAGTATTACTGAAGGCAATGGAATAATTGATTCTTCGCCTAGTATTGAAGAGAATAGCAATTCAACTAACACTACTTTACGAAAAGTTCACATCCATAGCAAGTTAGGAAACTGGTACAGCCCTTTTTGTAACAGATGGTTTTCTCTGTTAGGAGTGAGTACAACTTTTTTCTCAATTCAATTGAAAATAAAACTCACAAACATGATTTTGTGTATTATAAATTTAATTTTTTTCAGGCGCTTGTAAAACTTTTGATCATGTTTTTGGTACACTGGGGATATGCACTAGCAAACATTATTGTAGTCTTCCTTGTTTGGAGTTACATTGGTCATGCAAATCCTGCAGTAAAACCAGGACTTTCTGCAGAATTTAAGTTCTTCAAATGGTTGAAAACTTCTATTTTAAAAGTCATGGGGTATTTATTTTTGCGAGACCAATTTTCAATTATTCTTTAGGTTATAAGCGATTGTATTTCTAACATTTGGTGCACTTATATTTTTAGGAGAAAAGTATACGATTATGAGCAGATTGTTGTCACACCTCTTCACCCTGGAGTTGAAACCTATCAAGCCCAACTCAATGAGGAAAATGAAGACTTTGCAAGCAGGAAAAGATATCATCAAACCGCAACTGTAACAGGACAGTATGTTAATATTGACTGAGTCGATATAGTCGGCGAACATTATTTTTCTAACAGAAATCCAGGTCGAGATGTACAGTTCTGAAATATTTTTTCAAACAAATGTGTACAAATCGCATTTATACAAACTTTGTTTATTTTGTATACGTTTTTATAAAAAATGGAGACTCAATCGATTTGAATTTTGTAATTCAACAAGTAGCTGGAAAGATGAAGAATTTCTTTTCCTTATACGAGATAGTTAGACGAAACAAGGTTCGGATTCCAAACTTTTTATATGAGACGCACATAAAATGTCTGACTAAATGGAAAACATATCATCGAGAGCTGATGACGATTTTTGTATAACTTCTCCCAAAAGAAAATTATAAGAAAAAATAGCGGCAGCAAAACATTAATATCAAGTTTTATATGCGAAACTTTTATATTTATAATTTTAAAATCCTTGAACGAGTTTTATTCAAGTCTTAGTTGGTTTTAATTTAAGAAAAAGTGTGCAAATTACTTAAATTAGGATACAACTTTGAAATATTTCAAGTTATATGCATCGGAAATATATTTATGAACGTATATTTGTACGTAATTACAATCAAGTATTTATTTATATAAAAATGAAGAGATTTTATACCTTGTGTTAATTATAATACTCTATAGATAAGTTGCAATTGATGTATTAAAATCAGCCTGTAAAACACTACTACACACTTTTAATGGAAAAATATACATTTTTTACCAGCTATGTAATTCCTTTTACGATAAACTACACAAACATTTGAACTCAATATTGTGATTTATTAAATGTAAAAAATGTAATAAAATTTTTAAATTCAAATTGCAAAACAATCTTTTTATTCGTACAAAAATATACATTTTATGCTATTTCATCTTCAATCGTCATTTTCATTTTCTTCTTCATCAAAGTCTCTAGTTTTAACATCAGCGTCTTCTCCATACTGGATAATATTATCAATCGTCATTTTAATATCGCTCACACTTTGTTCATCTTTAATATTTAATGGCAAAAATCTGACCAAGCTATAATCCTCGATCATTTTTCCTATGGCTTCAGTCAACTTGTGGTACTTTTTATTCCAAGGATCGCTCTCGAGTTCTGCGAGAAGAGCATGGGGATCAGGTTCAAGATATTCATCCAGTTGTTTTCGTGCCGACTTCGACAGGAGATCCATCTTGGAAAGAATATTTATATGAGGTAATTCTAGATTAATCATAACACTGAGAGCTGCCATCGTTCCAGAAAGAAATTTGGCCCCGTCTACCATAAATTGACTGTCTATGATAAAGATTGAACAGAGCCTGAAATTCATCCTTTGGAGAACTTCTATGAGTTTCCTCATGACATTCATGTGGGTGTAGAGTTCAATCTGGCCTGGACAGTCAAAGATAATATAATCGTCATCTTGGTCACCAAGCTCTTCTTCTAACCAAGTGATATTTTCTAACAGATATCTGCAAATTATATTTTTTTGTTAGTTCCAACTTGTCATAAAATTTTACTTCTAGTTTCTGGTATTTTTTTTAACAAATTTTTGATACTAACTGCATACAAAATATGAGTCCACCGTTCGGACCAAATTTCAAATCCTGATCCTCCATTGCATCATCAACATGAATTAGTTCCCTTATATCAACGATGGGTTCATAATCAAAATACTCTGCAGCCGGATCGAGATTTACAATGTCCACGACTTTTCTTTCTGTTTCCGCATGACGTTTCATAATGGAGCAATAAGTTGACTGAAAAATATTTATAAAATGTGATGTTTAGTTATGTCGAAATTTTAATTAAAAACGTAATATTAGTTGTCTCTCTGAGAATATACTTGTAAACATTGAAAATATAATTACCTTCCCACTGCCAGCAGGCCCCATTATTAATTGTGCGTATCTCATTTTTCAAACACTGTCTCTTTTAAAAATTGTATTTAATAAAGTTTACACAATCAACTAATCAACTACGTTCAATTATTGGATTATGATAATCATTAAAATAACTTCTGTAAACAGCGTGTAGAATGCACCGAGGTTAGGTTAAGAAAAGTAAAAACAAATATAACAAGCAGGTGACGCACTATTTCTGTGAAATTGTAGATGGAGCTACTTCGAGTAATACAAAGTTTTTTAAGAATTTTCACATTTTAAATTTTGATTCTTTTGATAATAAATTTCTAATGAATATATAATAAAAGAAAAAAAAAATTAATGTAGGATGAAAAAAAATGTCTCGACAGGGATTTGAACCCTGATTTCCCGTCAAAAATTTTAAATTTAGTTGGGCGTACTTAACCGTTGTACTACCGAGACTTCGCCTTGCTAGCGTGATTATCGTTGTTATATGTTAATACACCTGATTAAACTTTAGAACGTTGTTTTGGTCTGAAAAGTTATTAAGAACAATAAAAATTTAAATTTTTATATATCTATATGTATCAAAGAAGAAGGAAGAAATATTTTCTATAAATTTTACAATTGCTCGATGACCTGATATTTTTTTGTAAATTTTAAACATTCGAGTTAAGAAAAAAAAACACACAACTGAGTGTATTTGTATCGGTTACACCATCACAGTTCATCCAAAAAAATTATACCTGAAACTTTTTCTAGTACCCTAATATTTGAGAGAAATAAAACGCCGTGGGAAAAAAATCTTTCCTTTACGCTGAAAGCGACATTTCATAATTCTACGAAGCATCAAATATTAATTCTTCTTAAACTCTTCTGAAGCCCGGGTATTTTTGACCAGAAAAAACACCCAACTTGGTATATTCCATCTGTTATCCAGACAACAATATTGAGTTGAGTTTTTCTGGCCGCGTAGACTTATTAGGATATTAGAATGGTCAAACAAGTATTGAATGCACTTAATATTTTGGGACTAAGTTATACATATAGTTGTAAATAAATGTCGAACTTATAACTATATACAATGCAACTAATTCGTTAAAATGCGGTTATATTAACACTGTTCAAATCGTGCGCGTTAAGTAATAACATTTATGTACAAAACGATCTAACAAAAAAAGAGTGTATGTAAAATTGAAAAATAAATTTTATTTTTATTTTTTATTATTCACAATTTAAAAAAATACAAACTTTTGCAAACAAAATTGCAATGCTTATTTTCCATAACTATGCATAATGTGAACATAATCTTAACTACTAATTAGTAGTACTAACTACTAATTACTATACTAAAAATGTATTCAAACTGATGTCTTTGTCTAGTCTAATAAATATAATATAGGAAATAAAACAATTATTGTAGAATTAAAAAAAATGCCTCGGCAGGGACTCGAACCCTGATTTCCCATTTTAACATTGGATTTGGTTGGGCGTACTTAACCATTGTACTACCGAGACTTCGCGAATAATTCGCGATTGTCGTTCTTATATGTTAGCACAACTGACTGAACTTTAGAACGTTACTTTGGCGGGAAAAGTTATTGCGTAAAATGGAAAATTAAATTTTGACATATTCAAAGTGGTGTATCAAAGTAAAAAGAGGAAACATTTTCTAGAAATTTGAAAATTGTTTGGCGTCCCTATACTTTTTTGTAAATTTTAAACACTCGAGTTAAGAAAAAAAAAAAAAAACACGCAACCGAGTGTAATTTTGTTGATTATACCCGCGTCTAACTTGAGGCTTGAAAACCATCAGTTGTACAAAATTTATACCTGAAACTTTTTCTAATACCCTAATATTCAAGAGAAATAAAACGTCGTGAGAAAAAAATCTTTTTAATATATTCAAAAGTAACATTTAATTCTTTATACACTTTGCACAAAAATTATGGCTCCCCCCTAAAATTTTCTAAAAAATGAACTATTTTTAAAGACTGATAATTTTCAGAATTTTTTTTTTTTTTATTAAAGTTTGAAGTGTTAACTTTAATGTTCTAATAAAAGAAAGGGTTTTTGACTAAAAGTTATCACTGTTTAAGAATTTGTTATATTCTCGAAAATTTTAGGGGGCGCTAATTTTTGTGCGGAGTATATATGTATACTTTGCAACCTCTTCTGCAGTCTGGATATTTTTGAATATTTTTTCCATCCAACTAATATCTTAGTTGGATGGAAAAACATCCAACTAAGTGAATTAAATTCGTTATCCAGAAAACATTACGCATAGGTGAAAACTTGAGTGTTTCTAGCTGTAGACTTATCAGGATATCAGAAAGTACAAACGAGTATTGAACACATAGGACTTAGTTATATTTAGTTTCCAAGGAATTTCGGTCTTTGAAATGTACATTAAACTTAGTTGCGTAATGTTTTATTAATTAAATTAATACAGCAATAAAAGATTTCATAAATAAAATTCAATTAAAAATAATTAAATGGCTGAAAATGTATTTTCAGTTTTCCTTTCTAATCATGCTTTTTAAATGGAATGATACTGTGGAGCCATTCGGAAAATCGACATTTTTTCTTAGATAGTCGGCAGAGTCGAGAGGTGCGACGAATTTTCCATAAAGCGCACTTTCGTATGTCAGCAGTGTTTAATGTGACGCCTTTGCTGTTAGAGTTTTTGTTACTCTCATAACACAGCTGTGTTTGGTAGGCTGAATATTTGATTTGAACTCTCAATTTTTTAATTTCTTGTGCTGCTGTTGGAATTATTTTGTCGATAAGTTCGTTATAGTACTTTTCACGCTGAAAAAAATAGTTCAATACATTTAATATTTGGAAATATTAAGATTTGTCGATTTTGAATTTTATAGTGCTTTTCCCCTTACCTTTTCGTCGCAATTACCATGAACGCAATTATTAATACCAAACATATTGTTACTAATTTGACGATTGACTTTAAAATAAGTGTATTGCAACTCTTTTTTCAAGGCTTGCGCATTTCTAATACTAGGAATTCTGCAATCGTTCAAAGTTTCAACCACTTCAACAAATAAGTTGTTCTTCTCTTTGGCACACTCGAGAATGTTACGCGTAATTAAATCATCATCATGAGAAAACAACATTCGTTTCTTGATATCTAGTATTACCTGTAATTAGGATATAAAATTAATCATAAAATAATATTTAATAAAGAATAATGTTTGGAGATTGTTAACTAATTTTACCTCATGCCCACCAAATAAGTTAAAACTATCTTTGAAATTTTCATTATAACTATTGTTCATGGCATCAATCACGGAATCAACATTGTTTAAAACTTCAGTGTAATACTTTTTGAATAATTTCGTCCTCTGTTCGGCTTTCTCACGTAAATTATCTGAAATTATATAAGAATATGAAGCTATTTAGAATTTATATATAATATTGCTTATATCAGTCGACATTCATAATAGCAGTATTGCTTCATTCAAAGCAGTACTTGTATCGGCAAATGCAAAGATGAATGTTATTGTAGTCCGATTGTTTGCAAATTGATTAGAAATATATTCTTGGAATTACTTAGATCAGTTGGATTGCTTGTAGACTGTGTAGTCTGTGTCGGTGGAGAAGTGCTGGTAGGCGGTGTAGTCTGTGTTGGTGGAGAAGTGCTGGTAGACTGAGTACTCTGTGTCGGTTGAGAAGTGCTGGTAGGCTGTGTAGTCTGTGTCGGTGGAGAAGTACTGGTAGGCTGTGGAGTCTGTGTTGGTGGAGAAGTGCTGGTAGACTGAGTACTCTGTGTCGGTTGAGAAGTGCTGGTAGGCTGTGTAGTCTGTGTCGGTTGAGAAGTGCTGGTAGGCTGTGTAGTCTGGGTCGGTGGAGAAGTGCTGGTAGGCTGTGCACTCTGTGTCGTAGGAGAATTGCAGTTACATTGTGTACTCTGTATCGGTGGACAAGTGCTGGTAGGCTGTGTAGTCTGGGTCGGTGGAGAAGTGCTGGTAGGCTGTGTAGTCTGGGTCGGTGGAGAAGTGCTAGTAGGCTGTGTAGTCTGGGTCGGTGGAGAAGTGCTAGTAGGCTGTGTAGTCTGGGTCGGTGGAGA
>JAQQRF010000273.1:0-66414 GCA_030523145.1 Trissolcus brochymenae | reverse complement strand
ATATATATATATACGAGACGAGTGTACGTGTGTATGATGTCGATATAAATATATATAAAATGTACGAAACGTATATACGCAATTGGTATTGACACAAACAGTGGGCACACTTACACGTACGTAGTGTTACGTGCTTGTGTTGAGCGGAAAAGAAATTGGTGGTGTTGACACAGACAAGCAGTGGTGGTCGCAACAAAGGACGTAGGTTCAAAACAATGAAGCTCGCTTCGTGATTCGAAGTTTGGAGCATCGTCCGAGACGCGACTCGGGTCCGAGTTGCGCGCACTGCCTCGAACGCGACGACCGTCGCACTTACTTTTCCGCGAATTCGGGTGAAATTTGCATTGTGCGAGGCTCGTCAGCCCTCACTCTCGCTCCATTGCCTACTGCGTCGTCATTATGCCAGCCGCCTATGACCAACTGACAGATACGACGGCATCGCAGCCAACTCGCCTCGCAACACTAAAGCCCACTCAGGAACGTAGAAACTACTCCCTGTCACCCTGAAACCAAATTCGTCATTCAATAAAACGAATCAAAACAACATTCACAATTCTTCGTTTATTAATTTGCATTCAATAAATGATATCAAAACTGATGATTCAAGATCTTAGAAAAATGTGAACTGTTTTATATTTGTTTGGTTAATTTGATGATTTTAAATTGTTACAAAATTCGAGTCAAAAATAAAAAAGACGATAGCTGAAAGTTGGAGTCGTGCGATGAAATTGACTTTCGAAAATTTCTATTGCTGATGTTGGTTTGGCAGGTTGTCAAAAAATAATTGCATGACCTTCGGTTATTTAATACTGAAAGGTCCAAGATCGTTTGTAAATTTTAAACTGATTATGTTAATTTTTCATTTGTCTGGAGAATTGAAGTTTGGATTGAGTTTCGGTAGATCTTGGTAAAATGTCTAATGTTGTTGATATCTGGATTGAAGTTGAGATAAGGGCTCAGGCAGAAGTTGATCGCGGTTCGGGACGAACCTGGAGCAATCCATGCGCACGCAGCTCGTTGGGTCGTCCATTTCTTATCTATTTTTTGTATTCACTGCTGTAAACAAAGGAAAGAGAAGCTCAAGTGCAATGTGAGACAAACGCATTGGTGCCCTGTGCTAATCTTCTGACTCTTCACTTTTTTTAGATGAAGTCAATCTGAAATGAAAAACAAACGTAATCGTTGACAAAAAACAAAAGAACACAAAATTCACTTTTACATTATAACGATTAACTAAATAAATAATTAAATAAACAAAATTAAGCCACAGGACATGAGGACTCATTTATAACAATTTTTAACTTAAAAATCAATTCTGAAATAAAAAATTGATGTTAAATTGAATTGAGATGAAAAATATTATTGATGGGAATTAAGTCGAAGATGAGATACGACACTGGGCTCTCATTTTGTTTCACAAAAATGAAAACAGTAATCAGCTGATTGGAGATGAAGGAGATGAGCAGGTTTCACCAGTTGATACGAGGCGACCAAGCATTCCTCTACGATCCTAAAAGACAGACGAAAAATATGTAGTAACAAAAAATTAAATTCGACTGTGAAATTTCATCTCATGCCATACATTTTCATCAGCGCGCTTTGAATATTGTCTCATTTCAAAGTTGCGGCCAATAGTGTGAGTGTTAAAAGTATATAAAAAAAGTTACGTCATTCAAAGTCATGCGCGACAGAGATGCCAACCGTGTGTAAATCATGTTAAATCGTTGCGGACGTGCTGCACACAAAAATGTTTCATTGTTTTTCCATTCATTCTTAACTTTATTTCATTGTGGACATGTTATTTTGGATGAGCTAATTTAGTAGCTAAAATTTATTTTACACTGAAATTGATTGTATCTGTATAAATTCATTTCTACAATAATGTTTCAAAAATTCAAGTATAATTTTTTGAACACAATTTATATTCCAAAAGATTTTTGTTTTTTGAATAAAAAAAAACATTTAATTCATTTGGAGTAACATTTTAATTCACTCATTCTCACCTTTAGCATATTTGCGGATGCAATGGTCGGTAATTTGAAATTATATAATTGCAAATAAAGTGCATCAATATAGCAAAACCTTGTTGTTTCTAATTTTTTGATTTCCATATTAAAATTTATGAATTAAAAATGATTTAATTCTATGGAATAGTCGCACAATGTTTTTACTGATAAAATGTAATCAACAGTTTTCATATCGCAATCGTTGTTACTTTCAGATCCAAAACTAATCTTGAGAAGGAAATTAAAAGTCATGACTTAAATGTGAGAAAAAAAACTTCGCAACTAACGATTTAAGAAAACGAAATATTACAGTATTATAAAAGCAGTATTCAAGTTCTCTCTCGTGGCAAGGTTTAAAGATGAAGGTGTTGGCTTGGGCGTTTCTTTTAATTCCAATCGCGTCTGCCGGGGCCAAACTTAATTTTGTGTTCATAATTGTCGACGATCTGAGACCAGCTTTCGGCTGCTATGGAGATGCCAATGCTTATACTCCCAACGTGGATAAGCTGGCTAAGAAAAGTATTACTTTTACTCAGGCCTTTTCTCAGGTATTCTGAAAAAAATAGAAATAACGAAAAAATAAATATAATATAAAATTAAAATATTTTGCCTTTTGTAAAAACAAAATCAAATCATATATTAAAGTTTTGAGAGATAACAGAAACCTGATCTATTTTTGAATCAAATATAGCAATCCCTGTGTGCTCCGAGTCGAAATTCCTTGTTAACATCACGCAGGCCGGACACGTTGCATCTGTATGATTTTTATAGTTACTGGCGAGATGTAGCTGGTAATTTTACGACACTTCCGCAGCACCTGAAGAGCCTCGGATACACGACGATGTCAGTTGGAAAGGTTTTTCATCCGGGTAATTAATTTGATGAATACTAAAACTTTACGTTCCAGAATTATTAGTCGCAAAATTTTGATTACTCCTCATAAAACGCAGGGATAAGTTCAAATGGCTCCGATGATAGTCCTTATTCCTGGACAGAAAAACCGTTCCACCCGTTTACCAATGCTTACAAAAACTCGCCAACGTGCCCGAACAAAAACAATACAAGTTTTCACCGCAATTTGGTATAAAACAACTTGCTCATTAAAAAAAAATTACAATTTTCTTCCAACTGATTTGTGATTCTTGTTTGGTTTAGCTCTGTCCAGTTCAGGTTTCTATGATGCCTAATAAAACTCTACCGGATATTGAAACCTTAAACGCGGCGAGAAAATTTTTGAATTCACAAAGTAACGAAGAGAAACCATTCTTCCTGGCTGTTGGATTTCAGAAACCGCATATACCGTTGAAGTATCCAAGAAAGTTTTTAAGTAATTATCTTCAGCGATTTATAAAATTTTCGTACTCATCAGGAAACAAGAATAATTAACATAAACTTTTCTACAACTGCAGAATTCCATCCTCTGAATAAATTTAAACTGACGAACTACTCGTGGCCTAAGAATTTGAACAACGTCGTTTACAATCCGTGGAATGATATTCGCAGGAGAGAAGATGTGAAGGCACTAAATTTGGAATTCCCTTGGCAAAAAATACCTGGTTTGTGACAATTTAAGTAAACTAAATTGTATCATTGATTAACGAAATGAGATTGTAGTAGAAACAGTATTTTCTTATTTCAGTTAATTTTGCAAAAAAGATTGTTCAGTCATACTATGCCTCAGTATCTTACGTGGATGACCTGATAGGTCGCGTTTTAGATCAACTTTCATCGTTAAATTTAACAGAGAATACTGCGATCATCGTAACATCTGATCATGGTAAAAAGCGAATTTTTCAAGTATATTAATTACAACAATGCCTTCATCCTCACAATTACACTGAATTTCAGGATGGTCTTTAGGAGAACACTCTGAATGGGCGAAATACAGTAACTTCGACGTCGCCCTTCGTGTTCCTCTGATCATGTCAATCCCAGGATTAACTGACATCAATGACGATTTGCAACCGAAAAATGTTGGAGAAACATTGCAAGAAAAACGTTGCCCAAGAGGAAACTTTATCGTTGATGAAGTTGTAGAACTGATCGATCTTTTTCCGACGATAGTCAATCTGGCGGGTGATTCGATTCCCATCTGTCCACTCGATGACAATCTTTTTGATGAGTATACCGATAATGACCCCGAAAGTACCTGCAGCGAAGGGATGAGCCTGATGCCATTAATCACATCGTCGATCTCATGTCAAGTAACTGGAAAACATTGTGAATTTGATTATTTTATTGAGACGATATGATTATTGCAAGTAAAAAAATTTTTTCAGACTAATAACAAGTGGAAAAGTTATGCATTTAGCCAATACCCTCGTCCGACGGTAGATCCATCTCAGCGTCCAAACAGTGACGAACCGCATTTGAAAGATATAAATATAATGGGGTATACACTTCGAACTAAAGGATTTCGTTACACAGCATGGATACGATTTGACTCAGACTTTTTGGAAGCAGATTGGCAAGAAATTGTTGCTGAAGAGCTGTACGATCACGCAACGGATCCGCAGGAAAATGTGAACGTTGTTGAGAAACCAGAGTACTTGGATCAAAGAACAAAACTGAACAAAATTCTCCAGACCGGATGGAGATCAAAATTGATTGATTAGATGTAATAAACAATGTTTTTGATAATAATTTTTTTATTCAATTTAGTATACTTATTTGTATTCCTTCGGTGATAATAGTTGTTTTTATTATAAATTTGTTATTTGTAAAAATCATTTTTTTAAAACAAACATAATCTTACTTTTAAACAAGATGAATAGTCACACTTTAGACTTATCGAGATCTTGAAACATTGTTTTTTAGCTTCCATTGACTCCATCTTCGAAAAATACTTTACAAAGTCAGGCCAACTGCGCAGCAGCCTAATTTCGTGGTACTTACTATCACCGATTCATTTTACATTTAGTTGAACGACGAGAATTAAATATTTATTTAATTTTCAAAAAAAGAAAATGTCGCACTTGCTACATTGGGCATACGAACTGCACGGACATCAGTTATTCATCTATGTGTACTCTAATCACTACGAGCATACAATCATACGATAAACAGAAACAATAGTTTAATTATATATCGAGAACCAAGATACGAAGTTAAGAATGGTGATCACGAGCCTGTTGAGACGTTACGATTTGTTGATTCGACTACTTTTAAACCTATAATACTTTAATCTCGCATCTTTTTTCTCGAATAATTTTTTTCAGGTTATTATCAATAAATATTTCAACAATTTCGTATAATGAAGTACAAAAACTAACAAGTAGAAAAGTTTCGGAACATAAATAAAAAAGTTCTTATCTGTTGTTATAATATTAATCTTATTCTTCTTGGCGCTTATCGTTTAAGAGTGAGGAAGAAGCTGTCGTCCGTTCTGCAGGTAGGATCTGAAAAAAAATGTTCAAGTTAATAAACTTTTTTTCGTGATAAAGAAATAACGACAATGATTCTACATTATTTCTATCTTATTTTAGGCTTATGTTATCTTAAAAAGCGAGTTAACAAGGCAAGAATAATAAAATAAACACATAAGAAAGATTATAACCAGACAGTTTAGGCTTCTATGCAAAACAAAGCGTGTATCTTCATTTGCCCTGACGTGCAACATCTCCATTACGTTGCATTAACATATGACTTGCCTCAATGTCGTCATCGTCATTGAATCGTGGTGGAGCTGTGGAAGATGGCGCATTATAAGCACCTTGATGAGATGGTCCGGGAAATCTTGGATTTGAAACTCGATTTCCATAGGATTGTGAATACTGCAACTGTTGCAGGTAGTTTTGATGGTCTCTTTGTTGCTTTTGTTGCAGCTGTTGTTGTAACAAAGTCGTGTTCTGATTCTATAAAACGAACAAACAATCAATCAATCTCATTAAGTAGAGCTATTTTCATAATGAAAATAACGATGTCAATCGAATAAACAGAAATTCAAAAACAAATATTCACTATCACTTACCTGAATGGGATACTGATTTTGAACAACCGAGCTCTGTAAATAATGAGAATTATCAAAATTTTGGTACATTTTGTTGATGGTTTGAGTTACTTTTGTCATGATTTGCTGATGGCTTGCCAATGGATACTGAAAAATAAACAAAAAGTGTTTAAACAATTTTCGAATGAATTTTTTGTCTTTAAATAATATCAAATAGAAATTTTCATCTTACATCGTGCTGGATCATTTGATATATCAAGTTGAAGTCATTGTTAGCACCTCCTGCTCCATCTGGCATCATTCTCATCATACCCATCATTTCCATATCCATCATATTCATTGGTCGTTTGCCCTTCTTTTCATCTTCGTACTCTTGCCAAGCCTGTTGTCGTTCGGTCTCATCCAACTCTTCATCTTCCTATGAACGAAAAAAAAAACAAACAATTACAATTAAATTTTACTCACATCAGAAAAGACTTCTCGCAATCAATATACGCCAATCTCACCTTGTTTTCCAACAAAGAATCATGTTCCAAATAATCCTTGACCGCCTTAGGATATTTCAAAAATATCTCTGCCAACAACCTGTCTTTAGGACAGTTTAGAGTTTTTTCTTCGGGTTCTGAACTGTCGAACGAATACAACTCAGCTAGATTGTGACCGCTGTAGTGCCGCTCAATCTGTTGTTCGTCAACTACACGACAAGCCAGGGATAGTTTTGCTACTTGCCGTTTGTAAATTTTTTCTTCCATCGTTCCTGCTGCGAGGAAACGATAAATGTAACAAGGTTTCTTCTGGCCGAATCTATAAAATAAGAAAAAGTATTAAAATTATACCCTTTTTGACATTTATTCGACGTTTTTGATCAATCTTACCTGTAGATTCTGAAAATACTTTGCACATCGTGCGAAGGGTTCCAGCTTGCGTCGAATATGACAACCCGATTGGCAGCGGTCAAGTTGATACCCAATCCACCAGCTCTTGTGGAAATCAAGAACAACCTGGCTCTAGTATTGGATTCTCTGTTGAAATTTTTGCACCAGATTGACCTGTTCTCAGGGGATGTCTGTCCATCCAACCGGAAATAATCTTGCCCCAGAGACCAACTGCCAGTGTGTTTGTCCAATGTTTCCAATTCTTGGTTGTCCTGAGTGGCATCATCAATTTTCGCCAGGAACTCTTCAATCAAGCTCAAAGAGTAGAGCGACTGCGAAAAAACAAGTCTGAAAAAATATGAAGAATCAATTATCAAACTCGCGGCGACAAATGTTATTTAACATGAATAATAAATTTTACAGTTATGCATACAATTTGTCACCGATCTGCTCACACTCTTTGAGAATTGCGAATAGAAGTAGGAGTTTGATGGAAGTTTTCATGTCATCAAAGTGTTCTTCTTCAACGAACTGTTCCCACCATGCGGGCTCTTGACTCTCAGGTGCGGGTTCAGGTTCTAGATCAGAAGCTGTTCCGAAAATAACAAATAATGAAAAATCTAAATTTGTTGAATTAATTGTAATCATTGGGTTGAAAGTTTAAAATAATAATTTACCAGTAGCATTGGCTCTAGTTCTTCGCCTGACGGGTGCAACATCTTTTTCACTTCCGGAGTTAATGGATTGGACACTACCCGAATCACTGTTCTCCGACGATTCAGACGCACTACCATCGTCAATAAAATCTTTCAAAGATCCCTCTGAGTCATCAAGACGCGCCTTTTCCTTTCGCGCCTCTTCCTTTTCATCATTGTATTTCATTACTTTTGGATGTGTCCAAATTCTTTGTAGAGCTTGAAAATCAGCAAATAGTGATCCGCCAGCACCTTTATGTTTTCTAAAGTTCGTACAAAATAGTTTAACATTAACATTCTACCATTCTATATATAAACCACTTTTTCTTGTACATTTTTGAATTTTAGTACCTGGCAAAGTTATCCAAGAAGTGTTGGTACATCTTCTTTTGCACTTCGGTGAGATGAACGAAAATAACATATTCCTGTTTGGGAGGGAGGAACGGTGTCAGCACAGAATAATCGAATCGCTGGACGCTGCCTTCTAACATTTTGTGCAACACGTGGGCTCGTTTTTTCATTAACTTCACGTCATATGCGGTCGAATCTTCGTATTGACCATTGGTAATAGGATTCACGAATCTGTTGAGGAACTCTTTTTTGGTACCTAAAAGATTCGGTTTCACGAACTGAACCATGCAATGATCTGAAAATTAAAAAAGAAAATAATATTAACATTTCAAAAAACATAGAAACAACAATGTAAAAAAGAAAAATTGAATTATTGGGGATTTACATTCGGTGAGGTTGTTTTGCAAAGGGGTTCCAGTAAGAACGATCCTCCTGGAAGTTCTAACTCTTCTCATGGCCTGGCTCAATGCAGATTGCTCGTTTTTGAGCAAGTGACCTTCGTCACAGACTACAAGATCTGGACCGGGATCAACCAGAGTTGACGTTATGGATTCCTGATCTCTTTTTCGCATTTTCTTGCCAGACGATGTCAGGTTTCTATACATCTCATAACCAATGATTAGAACTCCGCCCTGTTTTTGCCAGTATTCCAGCGTGTACTTGCGTTCCTGAGTCTTTTTCAATCTTTAGAAAAAGATAAATAATTAGAACGAATGAAAAATAATAGCCTAACTTGAATTATTATCTTGAATATCTTACTTAGTAAGTTCGTAAATCTCAATATCATCGCCATTTTTGGCATTCTTCAACCACATTCTAAATTCATTTTTCCAATTGAGAACTGTGCTTAAAGGACACACGATCATAACAGTTTTTACACCAGTTTCCTCGCAGTTCAACAACGTGTGCACCAAAGTTACAACTTGGAACGTTTTACCCAGACCCATACAATGGGCGATAATACATCCAGATCCCTTGGTGGATTTTGTCCTTTCGAGGGACTCGAAACAAGCATCCCACATAAACTTTATGCCTTTGGCCTGATGAGGTTTCAGCTTTTTTACAAGCTCATCATCCACGCGAAGAACCTCTTCCTTTGTTTCTTCATCGAAATCTAATACCAGTTTGTCCACTTTAGCTTCACCAGCAAGTCGTGATTCGTACATCTCATTGTACTGTGGAACACAAAACAACAGTTACATACATATTTTAAATTAAATATTTTTTTATCTAGTATCTAATACATACCAGTTTTTGTCTATCAGCAATTCTTCTCAATCGTTCCTCTTCTTCTAGAGCAGCTTGCTTGGTGTCATCCGCAATATGTTTATCCTTAATAACTTTGCGGATGTTTTTGCGTCCCTTCAAGGAGCTGTTTTGGGAACTTAGAGCGTCTTCATCGCTGCTGTTGGATTCTGAAGATACTTTTTTAATTCTTCGACGTTTTGTTTTAGGCCTGGAAAAGGGTTTAAAAAATGTATAAAAATTTGAAAAACGAAAAAAAAACAAAAAGAAGAAAATTAAGTTTGTTCTTACAGAATAATTGAGTTAAAATTTACCTTGGTTCTGAATCACTCGAATCTGATGACTTGGCTACTCTTTTCTTCTTCTTCTTTGGTACATCGGTTGTTTCCTCGATAATTTCCAAAGATGAAGTTGAGCTTTCGTCGTCACTACTGGCTTGTTTTTTTCCATCAGAATCTGAATCTAGAACCCTTCTCTGACGAATTTTTTTCTTCATTTTCTTCTTTGTTGGAGAGGACAAAGTTTCAGAGTCCGAACTAAACAAAAATTTTTTCATTCAATTCCATAGATTCAAACAGAAAACAATTACATAATTTGTTTTCTATATTCACTTGTCTTTGTCCAGTTTGGATTTCTCGAGTATGCCCTCGAGCTTCTCTAATTTCTTTTCATTATCCGAATCACTTGAGTCGATAATTTTTCCTTTCAACAATTTGTCATTTTTCCATTTGCTTTTTTCCTTCTGCTCCGTTTTGTTTTGTTAAAAAAAATAAACACAAATTTAACCATTGTTTTTAAAAATTATAATTTTATATGCAGATTTTTTACTCACGCTGTCATCGTCACTCTTGCTGTTCTTCTTCGTTTTCTTGTCATCTTCGCTTTCACATTCTTCATTTTTGTTTTTAGTTTTTTTCTTAGTCCCTTTCTTATTCTCTTCGTCTTTTTCTTCTGAATTTTCAGTTAGATCTGATACAAAAACAAACAAGTAAATAAAAATATAAACCTTAATTGATCCAAGTTTCGATTTTGAATTTAAAACTAGAATTACCCAAAATTTCAGTGTCGTCGTCACTTTCCAACAGTTTCCTTTTGGCCCTTTCGTTGGCCATGTCAAAAAGTTCGTCCTTGGAAAATATTTTGTCATTGTCAATCTTCGCTTTGGAAAGAGAAGTGCTGGTGCTGCTGTCACTTTCCTCCTTGCTCACTGAAGAATCTTTTGTCTTGTTCAAGTGATTTAGAAGCGAATCTTTTTCCTCGGTAAGTTTCAGTCGCTTTTGCTTTCTGGTCAACATCTCGGAACCGCTGCCGTCTGATTCGGACTCCTTGGTCTTGTTCTTTTGCTTATTCTTCTCCAAATTGTCCAGAGACAGCAAGCTTAAAATTTCAAAATGAAATTAAAATTATATTTAAAAATTAAGACCAATTTACCGTAACAAAACCAATGATTACATCAAGTATGAGATAACTTCCCTGTCCTGTGTGTTTGGTTGTTTAATAAATCAGCTCTTTTTTGCTTTTTCTTGGGTATTTGAACAAATTTTGAATAAAATAAAAAGAACATAATAAGGTTTGAAAGAACAAAGTTGTGTATTGGAGGATAAACTAAACAATTTATTAATCTCTTATAATTTAACCAAACATTACAATTACAAATAATTAAAATATTGCTCTTGTAAACAAAAACGAAATTGTTAATAACATGTAGTATGCAAAAGAAACATGACAAATGGTGGTTTAAAACGAATTTAAAAAATCAAACAGTTCATAAACAAACAACCAAAAATCATATTAAAAAGTTGATTGATTCTATTAAACTATACACTCTTCAGCTTACTACCTTTTTAAACGGTTTTCATTAACTCTTTTTGCTGATCGCTGTAAAGCTAATCGATGTTTTTTCTCTTTTAACTGTTTTTTCTGCAGTCTTTTAAGAACAACCATGCACTTGATTTTCAACTTGATGTCCGCCTTATAGTACGGATTGTTTTTCACTTTGAATTTCTTTTCATTTCCTTTCGGCAGTTTAAGATATTTGTTTCCTTTTCTCGTATTTGGTTTTTTATTCTCCAAATCGCTATCATCCGAATCGGAAGAACTAGAAGCCAAAAGGTTCTTTTTCGCTCTCTCCTCCTCATCTAAAGTATTTTCCATTTGATCTCGATCTGAATTTTCATCTTGATCCTTCTTCTCTTCAGATGAAGAATCGTCTATGGAAATCGCCCTCTTCTTTTTGTCCCTAGTCTTCTTCAAATCATCTTCACTTAAAGCATCAACAATCTTCCGTTTCTTCTGTGTCTCTTGATCGTTCTGATTCTCTTTCTCACTTTCTGATACATTGCTATCCATTTTTGACTTTCTTTCCTCTTCATTTTTGTTCTTTTTTTTTAATTGTTCCGAACCGTTCTCCATGATGAACTTAGAGTCTGACTGAAACTCGTTTTCTTGAGATTGTGAGTCTGATATCTTCTCTGATTCGCTGTCAGACGAATCTAATAAAGACTTCTTTGCCCTTTCCTCCTCCGAGTCGGTTACTGCTTCAGCATTCTTGACTGTATCTAATTCATCTGACTCGGCTCCACTAGATTCCAGAAGAGCCTTTTTGGCCCTTTCATCTTCCTCATCAGCTACTTTCTTCAGAACATCAGATACTTTTTTACCAGCAGCTTTGCTTTTGACTATATTGTCGTTCTCTTTTCCGATGGAGTTAGAATATACAAGAGTTCTTTTGGCCCTTTCCTCTTCTTCATCAAGTACTTTTTTTTTAGCTTCTTCACTGCTTTCCAGCTCTGTATCAGCGTCGTGGTATAGAAAAAGAGATTTCTTCGCCTTCCTCTTTTTTATATCAATTGCTTTTGTACGAGCAGCTTCACTGTTGGTTCTATCATCTTTTTCCACCTCGCTATCACTGGATTCCAAAAGAGACTTTTTTGCCTTTTCCTCTTCTTCAAATAATTTTTTACGAGCAGATTCACTATCGGGTGTATCATCTTTCTCCGCCTCGCTATCACTGGATTCCAAAGAAGATTTTTTTGCTTTTTCCACTTCTTCAGATGTTTTTTTATTAGCAGCATCACTAGTGGTTGGACCATCCTTCTCTGCCTCGCTGTCACTGGATTTCTTAGTTGACTTCCTTGCTTTTTTCTTTTTCTCAGCTGTTGTTTTTCGCGTATCTTCGGCTTTGGTTGTGTTATCCTCCTCTGATTCATTACTACAATTCACAATCATCCTTGCCTTCCTAGTTTTCTTTTTATTTTCACTTGCTTCGTCAGTAAAATTCTCTGTCTCAATTTCAGATGCAGAATTTCTCGCTGTGTCTGCTTCCTTCTCAGGTACCTTTTCAAGACCACTTCTTTTGTTTACTGCTTCATCTTCCCCGGTTTCTTTCGTCTTTTCTCGTACAGACTCATCGGGACTCAAAGAGTCACTACTTAGGACTATGATCTTATCTGAGTCACTACTATGTGAAGGTACTTCCTTTTTTAAATTTTCCGGATTCAATGTCAACAGATCTTTCCGAACAGAGAGACGAGCACAGATTTGTGCTTTAGCTTTCTCACAATCGGTATCTGCCTCGTGAATATCAACATCTGGTATCTGATTTTCATCGATTTTTTTCGGGTCATTCTGTTTTTTGCATGCATCTGAATCAACATCGCTATCCATGCTGCTGACTTCCATTTCAGAAGGACATCCACCTTTTTCAGGTTCGGCTGATTCAACATCCTTGCTTGTTGGACTTGGAGGAGTCTTCTCTTTTGATTTCTCTGTTTGCTTTGTTTTAGTTGAACTTACTTTCGGCATATTGCTCTCCCGCTTCTCTAATTCTGCATGAACTTTTTCTTTGGAGTGCGATTCTTTCTGAAGGGTGTTTGATTTCGTGTAATTTTTTTTCAAAGGACTGCCCTTGACAAATTCGTCACTGCTGCTTTCAATCATACTTCTGCTTGAATTAATTAACTTGTTTGAATTTCTTGAGTTATCATTTTTGGAAAAAATTTTTTTCATCTCTTTCTTCTCAGGCGAAGAAGAAGAAGAAGAAGAGAGAATTTGGTTCTTCTGATGTGCGCTTTTCCTGCCCCCTTTCTTCTCAGTCTTACTTGTTTCGTCTTTTTCGCTCTGATCAGACGACTCTAGCAATTGCGTCTTTTTCGCTAGTGAACTTTTCTGGTTTCTTTCAAATTTTGTGTGAAAGAAATTGTCCACTTCTTCCTTCTCAGATGAAGAGGAAGATATTGTTTCCTTCCATGCTGCCCTTTTTTTCTGCATTGTCCTATCATCGTTCTCGTCTTCATCGTCCGTGTCTTCGTCCTCATCCGAAGTGTTAAATTTCTTTTTCTTAAGCAACACAACTGGTTTTTGTTTCTTAATGGGCACAGCTTTTTTACCTGCAACTTTACAAAACGATTTATAAGAATGGAATAATTTTTCCTTCTCATTTTCGGCATTATTGCGAAACTTGTCGAGTGTAGTGTTGAATTTCGTAACAATTTTAACCACGTCATTCATATTTTTCAGCTCGGTCTTGCTGTATCGCCGTTTCAGGTTTTCCATCTCGGTTTTGAAAGTGCTGTAAAGCTCTCGTGCATCCTCAGAAACTTTGGCGAGGTGCTTTTTGAACAACAGGCTGTGATCCTTGGTTATTGGTTCTCTTTTCAATAACCGACCTTCGCTTTCCGTGTCGCTCTCCTGATTCTCTTTTTGCGAGCCTGGTACAAAGGTAACTTTTTTTTTCTGACTCTTGTGCGACTCCATTTGAGAAAGTTGTTCAGCAGCACCGTTCGCTTTGCCATTGACTTTGACAAAATTTTTTCTCGTTGTCGGAACAGTCTTTTCTTCACTGGAGGATGAAGTCTTGAGAAGGTCCATAGGACGAGAATGACTCTCCTCATCGCTCTCCGTATCAACCAGTTTCTTCAAATTCTTTTTCAATTCCTTATAATTTTTTAACTTTTCTCGTGCCACTACATTCATGCCTCGGTAATTCGACTTTGGCTTAGGCCTTTCATCAGCAGAATCGCTTTCCTCATTTGCGCTTTTCTCTCTGCAAACAAAAAACGTATTTCCCGTCTTTGACTTTGCAACGATTGTTTTTTTTATTTGCAACTTATTTTTTGTCATTATTTTTGTCTCAGGTCTTGTAAGTATCTTGCTTTCGTTCCAAGTTCAGTCTGTTTTTCAGTTTTTTTCATTTTTCTTCAGGTAGATGATATATTTTGTAAAAAAAGTGTCTGCTGTTAAGTAAATGCTACAAGTTAGCCAGATAATCAGAAATTAAAAATTACAATGACGCGTTTAAAGTGTTAATATTATAAGTCACATGACTTTTCAAAGGCAAAAATAAAGACAATAAATAAATAAATAAAATTAAAGAATAAAAATGAGAGAAAATTCATAATTTCAATATGACGATACAATGAACTCAATTAGTAAATTAGGGTTCATGATGATTAGTAACAGTAACATATTTATGACTCACTTTGATGTTGATTTCATGACTAAAGCACAGATAGCTCGATGTTCCCAAATAGGATTAGGCAGGCATTCAAAACATTTCCAACCGTCACTTTCTGCTGCCTCTACAGAATCTGGATTTCCTCGATTCAAGCAACGCTAAAACATAGAATGAAAATGTAATTTCAGAATTGTTATGGAAAATTGAATAAATAAAAAAAATAATTAAATTACCTTGCAAAATTCATTTTTACAGTCGTCATTGCCACAAATGTACACAGCCATTTTGTTGCAAATAATGCAAGAGTCTGTTAAGGCATAGGTGTTTTGTTTACCCCTGCATTCCTAAAGGAGATTGACAAAAAACCAAACCATTAGTAAATTCAATTTACAGTTTCACTGTTCTTCCTTTCTTATGTATATATTTCATTATTTTGTCTACAAGTTTTTTATTGTCTGATATGATGTTGATCATACTTTACCTTGCATAAAAGAATACCAAGTTTTTTGTGGTAAAAAGTTTTGCCTTTTTCGAGATTCAACTTTTCTCCGCATCCTAAGCATATGATTTTTGCTTTTGGAACTTTTTTCAAATCTGAAAAAAAGAATTGGGTAATGCAATAGCAATTATTTTTTGATGCCCACTTGTTTTTTGAAACATTTTCTTGTTTACAATTCTTGTTTACAAAACAATAAAAAGTGTCCACGATTGAAAAACTTTTTTTAAATTGTGTTCTTCAAAATGAACTCGTTTATTAAACGTTTTCGTTTTATTTAAACTGTCGTATGACTTTCTTTCATTCCTTCTTCAAACCAACAACCAATTCTTTTGATATTTTTTTTTTTTTTGGGATTGAACAAAGATAACCTCTTTGGTACAGCTGCACTCTTTTAGACGTATTTTTGTTCGACTATTGCTCAGATTTCAGCCTGGAAGCTTGGCTTCAAATTTCAATAACACTCACCAAAGAAATATTTTTTCCGGTACTGCATCTCCCGAGGAGTGATTTTTGGCTGTAAATAAAAAAGCGAATTTCTGTTAACCTGAAACGACTAGACAGTTTCTTGTCTTGTATATAAGTTTCAAGCAGATAAAGGAATCTCCAAATCTCGCGGGACGATTTGGCTCACGATTCGACAGCGAAATCGATAAACAAATGCACACTTGACAGTAAGAACAAATTGTATACAGATAATAATGCCACTCACCTGATCTGCCATTTTCTCATCTCTTGTTCTACGATATCTACGAATAATATTCTATGTAATCCGTAAATCACATACAAGAACCAACAACAACCGCGAACAGCCGCGGACTAATGTTCTCATGAACAACTACGCACAGACCTAGACCTACTAGTTCATGTATGCAAGGTGGGGAGATCAACTCTGTGTCGTTAAAACATAGAGAGCGCTGTAAGCAGTCTTCAATCAAAAACGTTCTAGGAGACCTTTTTTAAAAATTATCATACCATCTTGAAATTGTATCAGACAATTTCAGATTAAAATAACTTCATTATATTTTATAAGCGTTTATATTTGTTATAAACGTTTTGATATATTCAAATGGATGTTTTGTTATTAAAATGGGTGTTCGAACTTTGTAAGAATGTGCAAGGCAAAGTCAATGAACTGTATTTTAACCCCGCCTTTTCTCAAAAAATTGGAAATTGAACAAAGTTGATTAGGGGGTTTATTTATTTAGAAATTTAGCTCTGAATACCTGATATGATGCTTCAAAACAGTTTTTAGTGATCTTTTAGAAAACTGCTGAATGATGCTGATCTCCCGCAAATTTTCTTCTTGTATTATTTGTTTTCCTTTCTTCAACTGCCAGTGATAGGTGGCAGTACTTTCTGCGCATGCGGAGGATGATTGAAAATCAAAAATAAACCAAATTTGAAACTGGTTTCCATTGACTAACAATCATTTGAAACGATTTTTCGAGTAAATAGACGAAACAAACAAACTTAAAAGTATTTATATATTCCATAATCGCAAAATATATGTCAAACAAGTTTTACAAAATAATAAATATAATTTGTTGTAATTGAAAATTAATTCAGTAATGTCTTTATTAAGTGATAATTACATGAAAACAACAAAATAAAAGTTTTAATTGTTAATAATAATATATTATCATGCATCACCATAGTTACGAGTGAGCAAAACAATGCTTCATAGTGTTCAAGAATGTCATCGCGATTTGATGCTTTATGAACCAAGTTTTTTACAGCTTACAGTAAACTACTCAACATGAATATTATTTCTTGACACAAGATTTCAAAAATAGGTGAGCAATTTGTCACAAAGTATAATTAATTTGTTCTTAGACTTTATTATTAGAACAGATACAAAAACTGATTGATAAAAATTTTGCTTGCAGATAAACGATGGATTTTAATTCAAGAGACTTAGGAGCAAACACAAGCCGATGGCTTGAAGCAATTTGGGAGCCAAATGCCAACATTTACAGTTTGCCTGGTGGAATAGAAATGTTGGATGTCTCAGGAGACGGAGATGCACGATTCATCGCAGCTGATATTGGCACAGAACCGCCACACCAACCTAAAGTTTGTATGAACCAAAAATATAATAAAGAATTTAATAAATAATATGATAAACATTGTCAACGATTTTTCATGGTTTTTTTCGTCTCTATTTTTTCATCGAAACAGTTACGAGTGTACAAAGAAGAAGAACAAATTTTGGAACACAAATTGTTAGCGGTACCTTGTGGAATAGTAGGATTCTATTCAGAAAATGGAGAGCCAAAATCTGCAGCCCTCGCAGTTGGGGCAGGTTCGAGTGTTTTCATCTTTAAAAATATGAGACCTCATTTCAAATACTGTTTGCCACATCTGGATGCTCATCCTAAAGAGCGAGAGGTACATAAACAAAAATAAATAAAATTTCAAATCCGCTCACAAAAAAGAGAAAGATCATAAATAAAAAACAGCAAAGATGACTTATAAGAAGGAAAATGCTTGGCTGGTTATGAGAAAAAAAATACAATTAAACCTGTTTGTGACAATCAATTTCAATCATGATTTCACATTTGACTGATCAAATTTTTCCAAGTATTTTAATATTTTTAAAAACACTTTAATATTTGACCCGACTGTCAACTTCTATGCAATCATAATTCCAATTAATATAAAATTACTGCCTCGAATTTTCTCAAACATTTTGTAATTTAACATTTTTTATTTCATTTTTAATATTTTATAATTTCTAGATATGGCACAAAGCTGGTTTAGAAGAAGAACTCAACCACATGGTCCTATTCGACGACCTTTCTCGTCTACTCAAAGAATTGGGGGCAGGTTACATATCTCCGCGTACCCTGAAATTTCTTTCCCTCAGCACAAAAGATCGTTCCCAATTTGCGGAACAATTCAGAAGTGTTCCCCTAGTCAAGGCCAACGCTGTGACAGCGATAGGAACTATAAGAAAAGATTCCTGGTCTGAGATAGCAAATAGCTTCATCGTAATTGGCACGGAATCAGGCGAGATTATGGTGCTCGATTCCAGGTACTGAATTGGTTCAACATCAGTTACAAATTTGAGCATCAGATTTTGTGAATAATCAATTGCAGGGCCTTTTTTGTAGTTGACAAGCACGTCATTGGTTGGCCTGCAGTTTCGGTGCTAAGTTGTGGACTCTGGACGGGCGACGGGAAGATCATTGTAACCAGTAGAGATGGCAGATTGGGGTCCCTTAAACGAGGATCTCCAATAAAGTATTGGGAAACGATGCTGGCACCAATTGTAGCTATCGCATTGCTTGGAAACGAGGGTGTTGCTGCAGCTGTTATGGATGGAACTCTCTGTGGTCTTTCAAGAACGGTTGAGATCTCATTACTATTAAAAATTAGAATCTGAAAATCAATAAATAGTTGCAAAACAAATTGTTTTAAATATATGAACAGATGTAATTTCTTTAAAAAATTTATAGGGAGTGATGTTATGGAAAATCCAGTTACCTGGGATGCCTCTGGATTTGGTCAGCTTGCCCGTGCCACAGAGTGGACTTTCCTTGCTTGCTGTTAGCACTGCAAGAGCAGGAGTTAGGATTTATGATGAGAAACATCACGTTGATACGATCAAAATGATTGACTCCGTTTCATCAATGAAGGTAAATCAATTTTTGTAATCATAAATTTTTGAAGTGAACATAAAACTATTTAAAAAGAATATTGTTGAATAAAAATTTGTAAATACATTTTAGTATGGCCGAATGGGTCAAGAAGAAAGAACTATGGGCATGATAACAATGGGCGGAGGTCTCAATGTAAAAATCCTCAAACGAACCGCCGACTTCGGGAACAGAAACGTGTCTAATTTTTTCAACACGGAAGAAAACAACAAATTTTTGATTCCAAAAAAAACCAAACTCTTCGTCGAACAAACGATTAAAGAAAGATCGGAGGCTGCAGAGATCTATAAAAAATTTCAACAAGGGTTCCTCCGGCTGAAGCTGCAGGCAATGAAAAAAGCCCTCGATCTTTCGTCCAAAACTGATGGAACTGAAGTTATTTCCATTTCATTGCAAGCCAGTGTTTTGGGACTTGGTCCTAATTATGTTTTGAGAGTCCTCACAACGTATCTGGGGAGCGGGTTTTCAAAACCAGGACTGCTGCTGGTGTTTCGAGATGAAAATGCGAATATCTCACCAAGAGTCAGAAGGTTGCCTGTTATTCCCAGTGGTGTACCATTTCCTGTTAGAGTTTTGGCTACACCGAAAGGCAGACTGCCTGGAAAAGCACAGATCTTATTGTGCATGGAAGGAAAAAGTTGCCCTCTGGCTATTGCCAATGTTACTCTACCTGTGCCAGAAGAAGATTTGGAAGTTTAAACAAAATGTTATGTTGATATTTGTTAATTTTTTTCTACTTATCTTGTGGCAACTTTAAATATTTCTTAATTATCATTTCATACTTACACAGACCCTAAACAATGTACAATAATTATTATTAATAATTATTTATTTGAACAATAATTTGTATCCATTTTTAATCAAAACTTATAAGACCTTGTCTCAAGATTATTGATCTCAGTGTCTCAATTATTTAACATTCGGTGTTAAAAGGTTTTCACTACATCTAAATTATTAGCAATAAAATAAAAAGATAAAAAAATAAAACAATATGATTGTTTAATCTCCATTGAATAATCTCTGCATCTGATAATAAATATTTGTACAAGTTTTTAAATCTACATTATTAATAAATATATAACAATTAAACAAGAACTGGATGGTGTTTGGAACTGGACCCTTCAATGGCCATTTTCTTCTTCTGTTCTTCCTGCAACCGTTCGACTTGCTGGTCGATGACGTTGAACTGCCACTTCCACGTATGGTTGTACAGAATTTGTCGATGATCAAAACGGTTGTCATCTGGGCTGTAAGTCTCCGCGTGGAACGACGGCGTCAGCGTAGTCATTTTGTGTCGATTGATGGCGTAGCAGCGGTAAAAATGTTTTACCTTCTCGGCTACCTCCTTTGGTGTGCAACCATGCCAAGTGTTGTTCAGTCTGCAGAACATGGAGAAGGGTCCTGCACAGTTCTGTTTCCTTAACCGGCCGAAAATTCCCAGTTCCGTGTACGTCATGCCCATGTCCACTTCGTCCGTTTGGGCAAGTTGGCCATCCTTCAATGGCTCAAGCTCCGCGGTAGGTGGTGCCTGCAGAATCTCATCCAACGCTGTGACTCCATACTTGTTTTTAAAGTAATGTAAAAACAGTTTGAGATCGCCTTTTGATATCCCACCGATGGGATTGATATCAGCGCTGCTGCAATCGTACTTAGTAAGGTATCCTCTAAGAGCTTCATCAACGTTGCCAGACGCTAGCACCAGCAGACCGCCAGCTCGACCTCGGACGCACAGCATCAGTTGAGCAAACAAGTAAGCTAAGATCATTCTCAGCCTCGCTTGGATGTTGTGGAGAGCCAAGTTCTCCCGTGGAGAACCTCCGAAGATTCGGTACCGCGGCATGAGTTTGGTCGCAGCATTGAATATCCCCAAGATGGCACTGATGGCCGTGTCGATTACCACGCTGAGATGGTAGCAACCAAGTTGACTCGCAAGAAAGCCAGCGCGGAGTTTTGTGTCTTTGGTTGAGTTTTCCGTGGCCATGTAACAGGTAACCAGAAGGGCGTTGCAAAGTTCTTTAGCAGTGGTGGGCACGTACTCGTAGTCGCCTAAAATTTTACGCACATCTGACAAAGTCTGAGCGTCACCGTTGTTGATTGCGTTGACAACAAGATCGCACATGGAATGGACCAGACAGGCTACTGCGGATGAATCAACACCGCCACTCAGGGGCAGAAAGAAACCGCCTTGACATGAACGTCTGAGGTAGTCCCACATCCAGCAAGCCGGCGCGAGGGCAATCTCCTCTTCGGGTTTGTGCGACAGGACAGTTTCTTTGGCTTCCTGCTGCTCGTCAATTTCTTCGTAAAAAGATGGGCTATTCATCGGTTTATCGGAAGATCCTGTGATACTGTTCGAGGTCACTGCAAAGTCGACTTTGACTCGAGGAAACGGTTGCGAACTGGCGGCTCGGTGTGAGCGCGACCTTACTCGGTTGCGATAACTCCTGATGTCTTCCAGATCAACCGTTGAGATCACGACCTCGACTTCTTCCAAGGCAAACTGTTTGCCGCGATTGAGCAGCTCGCCATTTAGAGCCACCATGGAGCCGCCGTTGAAATACAAACGGGCCCCGTCGCAGCCCCTCAGGTTACTAAACATGTAACAACCGCCGGACTTGAAACTTGCCGACTTGACCAGATCGATTGTTACGAAAGCCTTGCGCAGCTCAAAATAAGATCCGCTTCCGTTTGAGATGATCTCGGCGCCGTCCATGGCCATGTAAATGTGACGGCTCTCCGGGTGCCACAGTTCCTCGCAGATCTCAATGCCAATACAGGTGTCTTTGGTTGAGATGAGCGCGTCGCCAAAAGGTACTATCGATTGCCCAGTTATTTGAGTTATGATTCGAGGCAGAAAGAAATCCTCGACCGTGCGCTCCTTCGTCCAGGGTGAGAACCAACGAGACTCCCGGTAATTACCATCCTCGCAGATGAACATTTTCGGACGGATGAGTAGAATCTTTTTATTCAAGAAGACGAGTTTGCAGTTGTACGTGACATTTTTGTGCATCACGGGCATCCCTACGTCGATCAGGATGTTGTCGGTGACCGGGGACTTAAGCAGGAGCGCGAGCACTTCCCACGAATGGAGCAGTGTGTCCGGTTCGTAGAAATGGTCTTCGCAACTGTAGCCGCAGATCTCCAATTCTGGGCCGCTTCTGTACGTTGCTCCGGCTTCCTTGGCAGTTTTGATGCTCTGCAAAATTCGGCGGGCGTTACCGTCAAAGTCCATTGCCCATTGATTCAAAGTGCACACAGCCACTGTCACAGTCCGCCCCATTTTCTAACTGAAATCATACAAATTTGTCAATCGATTTCTTCACCTAGTTTGATTTCTTAATTTGTCAATTTATCAGTTTATACATTTTTACATATTTATGTCCCGAAAATTGTTTCTGGAGACATGGTCAAGTAAAAGGAAAATAAAAGGAAAGTGTACAGTTAAGTATAAAAAAAACTAGATGGAAATTTACCTTCTTCAATTTTTTTGTTAAAAACAGAACGATCATAATCCGCTTATCATTTCTTAGATACTGATGTACTAATAAATTTCTAGCCACATAATCGATTATTTAATCGTAACATAACGATTTAATAATATGTGATATTTAATTTAACGTAACGATTATTTAATTTGAATGCGTGAGGGAAAATAAGTTCTGTTAGGTGTGCATGTGTCAAAATACATGTATACACTGTACGAAAATGAAATTATTCGAAGCTGCTTACCTACACCAATATAAATACACCATTAGCAAACACTTTCTTGAAAGTTGCATAGCAACCTCAAACAAAATTATATTGCATGCATAAGCAAAAAAAATCTTTGACAATGTCAACAGGTTTTTCTGTGTCTACACGAAGAGAATCTGTCACTTTTTTCTATGAACTCATGCATAATTGCACATTCTAAAATTCCAAAAAATTAAAAACAAAGACAGTACAAACAATAATTTTTTTTTATTTAAATGTAATGAAAGTATCTAATGCTCAATTTCAATGCTCATTACACTTACAACATTGTTTACCTTTTTCTGATGTTTGGGAAAAGATAAAACTCTTTATCATGTAGATATTAGATCAGAGGATTTTCGTACTCTGTTCTCAAATTGTATCAATTAACAAATCCTTCCTCCTAAAAAATTAGTTTCAATGACTCTCAATCGTTGTCAATTTCGGGATTATGTTTATGAATTTCTGACCACGCGCTATTTCACTTGTGTATGTGTGTGTGTAAACACGTGTACACACTTGTCGCACTTGTCTCATGAACCGGGACAAACCGAGAGAGAATAAAACACAGAGACGCTTTTTCTGTTTACGACACTAGCGCCCTCTTCAGTTTCAACAGTCGAACAAGAAGTGCAGCATTAATATTGACAGTTCAAGCAGAGAAAAGTGATTGTTTATATGCGAATTCAAGTTCAAGGGATGCTGTTAAGGTGATGCATAAGTAAATGTCGTCTCGTCTCTTTTACACCTTTGTGAATGCATCGTTAACGCCATCTTTGTTGCTCTCACATGACTTATGCATCACCTTAATTAAAATAATGAAAAGTCACATCGACTCTTATTTACAAATTGTTGAAAAAGTCAATAGTCACATGATGAACTCTTCGGATAAATTCACATCACTTGTTGCTGAATCAGAGAAGTAAAATTTCAATTATTATAAACCTAACCTCGTTTTAATTTTGTTTACAATCAAAGAAAAACAATTAAATCAATTACAATTTAAATGATACAGTATATTTACTGTTTATTTGTATATTAATAAACTGTTTATTTTGTATATTACTTTATTTTGTGTATTTATTTTGTACTATTTGTATATTAATAAACTGTTTATTTTGTAGGATCTATACTGAACGACGAAAAAGTTTTAAAAAATCGATTTTGGATTCTGTTAAACAGAGTAAACAAATTGAATTCAAAACAGAGGATAGGGACGATGATTTGGATGATGATCAACTAAAACACAAAACGGCACAAGTTCAAATGATGTACACAGTATGTAACTGGTGGGACTTGTTTGTTCAACAGCGGTATCCGCAAACAAGTTGTTTGGAATATTTTAGGTGTTCTCGAAAAACGTACATCCACTTGGTCACTACCTTAAGGCCATACATTCAGCCAAAAATCGGAATCGCTGCTGAACGACATTCATTAAACATGATCAAAGGTAATCTACCAGATCAACAACTATTTGCCTCAAAAAATGTGTTATTTTGATTTTACTTAATCTCCAAATTCTATTTTCTGTTTCGGTCAGGTGTAAGTGTTGAAAAACAAGTGGCAATACTTTTGTACAAACTATCAAGAAGCGCCGACTACTCGTCGATATCTAGCATGTTTGGTGTTCACAAATCGACAGTTCATAAGTCTTTGTACAAAACAATAATGGCTATGAACAAACACATGCTGTGCAAAAACATTCACATGCCAAATTCACAAGAAGCGAAGCAGCTTGCTCAACTGTCCGAAGAGAAGTGTAAAATCCCTCAAGTCATCGGTGCTATACAATCTCTGCACATCCCGATTGTAACCACTCAAAGTCTTGTTAAAGTGTTCAACAATTCAGCCGGCTATGCATCGGCAATAATGCAATGCGTTGTCGATGCAAATTTTTTGTGAGTGAACCGATCGTTGACCCTCGATTGGTATTGCTATGAGCATAGTTCTCGAATGTTTAACATTTTGTTTATTTATTGAAAACAGAATTAATTTTATATTTTTAAATATTCCATACCTTTCGAGCAATCATTTTTAAATGAATAGAAATTTCAATAAACTATGACGCTTGGTTTTTTAGTAATTCATAATAATAGCTATCACTAAAACACTGAAAGTGTAGAACCGTCCTCGTAGCGATACCAAACCTGTTTCAAAAATGTTATCACATTTTATCAAGTTTTTGGAAATTTTTTAATTAAAAAAATATAACAAGTCTATTTATACCTTTAATTTTATCCAGATTTAGGGATTTAAGTATCCGGTACCCTGGAAGTGCCGAACAGCAATCAATATTGGAACATTCAAAATTGTTTAGTAGCGTTGATCGCGTAATACCAAAGGTGAGGCAAAAGTTTGTTGGATCGATCTTTAATAGGACTGATCTAAAAATAATAAGTGTAAAAAATGTGTACCTTAATAATTCAAACACCATTTGAACTTTCAATTGAATTGTTAATTTTAAATTGGATCAATGAAAATGTAAATAAGCAGACGTTATTCAATTTTATAGGACACCAAAAACATTAATGGAACCGAAGTGTCATACAAGATTTGCGCAGATTGTTCATATCCATTGTTAAATTGGCTTCTGCCAAGTTACATCGTGGCATCAAAACAAGGTGAATTGATCTTCAACGAATGCATTAACGAAGCGACTAATTTTGTTTACGAAGCTTTCAATAGACTTAGAAGTAGATTCACCATCCTCAGTCATGCCATTGATATCAGCTACAAAATAACTCCGCAAATAATTGGGGCGTGCTGTATTATTCACAACATTTGTGAACAAAGTGGCGATTCATTTTTGGATGAGTGGCAAGATGACATATTGTTAGAGAGGTATCCACAACCAGAAAAAATAATTGATGAATCCGAGCCGGACGCCAGCGCTTCTGAGCAGCGAGAAACGATTCGCGAATATTTAGAGTCAACTCTTTTTATTGAAGAAGTTGTGTGCAGTGATGAAAAAAATGTCCATTTACTGACAGATGAGGTTCAGTAAGTTCTCAATGATTTTTGTGTTTAAAAATGTGTAAAACTGTTCATATTTATGTGAATAATTTTCATTAATAAAGTTAGTTGTCTTGTTAATTTAATTGTTATTATTTCAAGCAATATTGATAAGTAGAAGATATTGTAAAAAATGATAAAATGAAAGTGAATTACACAAAGGTATCCTATAGATAAAAAAAGAAGATAAATAAAATGAACAGAGTAATAATAGGGGTCGACATTGGGAGGGATCAGTAGCAAATTAGAGAAAATTGTCTAGCGGTTGTTTTGTTGTAACTCATGTGGGCTGTGACAATCAGACTCAAATTCAGCGAGAGTTATGAACGGGACGAGTGTCGGTGTCGCAAAGGTGGCTGTACGTGTGCGTAAGAGAAGGATTGACGATGCGTAACCGTTTGAGAAGCAGCGTCAGTCGAAGCAAAAGAGCGAGTACGATCGCACCTGCAGCGGCGCGCGCGTGCCAAAGTGAAATGAAATGCACGCGCTGAAGTGAACCCAAATTTAAACCATGAAGTTGATTTTAATACACTCTCTCCTTCTTCAGTTTGTCTTCATCGTTCAGCCCAGCTTCGCTTTTAGAAAGGAACAAGATGCCGTCATTTTTCCTCATCCTGCCAAACTTCACAGTTCCGAGTCCAAACTTGCGGTACAGTTTTTTTTATTATCATAACTAATTCTTTGGTAATGTCAAGCTTTCTAAATTTTATTATTCCATTTTAAACTCAGTTTATTCCATTCAGTTAAAATCTACTTTTTAAAATCTACCTCAAGAACAAAATTTGATCAATCCTGTGAACATTTTAATTCTCCTTGCTAATTTTATGTAATGATTTGATTGTAATCACGTGTCGCTATTACAGCGATGTAATTTTAATTCACAATTTACAATATGCAAATTTTGCATCGGACAATTGTTATTCTGTCTAATCGATGTTCATTAACAAAACACAGTGCGAAACAATTAATATACAACTACGATGATCAAGGATGCCCATAGTGTGAACCAGTTTTTTCAGTTTTGAGTCATGAGTTTTTATTTAGCTTTTTAATTTTAAAGTATTAAATAAAAAATTTTCAATGAGATGAAATAAGGTTTCCTTTTTTTGTAGAATTACATCATTGTTCCTGCGCGTTTTGTTTTTTTTTCTTTTGAACTCTTCTTGTTAAAAAAATTGTTTGGTTTAATAATTAAGAAAAAGGTTTTGTTCAATTGAAAGTAAGCAGTTTTGCACCTTATCATTTAAAGAACAAAGCATTATTATTTGTTTAAAGAACGTTAATAAGAACGTTCGTGTCTTTTGAAAGGACCATGCAATGAAAAATAACGTGACAAGGATACTAAAACCGTCAAGTATAACATGATTTGCTACAAATATGTAGCGGTTATCATTCTTGTACAATTTGAAAATGTTTGCACAAGTGTTATCGTGCTAATGAGTTCTCATATAAATGAAACGTAGAGTGAAAAACATTTTTTATCCTACTTTACTTATTTATTCAAATTTGATTTAACAAATAATAATCAATTTTTTTTTCGAACATTTTTGTTCTCGTCTGAATTGTTACTCTTTTACTTGTTTATCACTAATAAAAATGTTGTGACTCATAGTGCACCTGATAAAATTTCAAAATCTTTAATCATTAATGATAATATAAAGTAAGCAACGTAGCTAGAAAATATTGTTTGTCACATTCCAAGTACATAAGTACGAAGAAAAAAAAACCTGAAATTGATTAAACTTGTAGTTTTGTTTGCCAATAAGAAAGTTTACGATTGTGAAACGTGAATGTTAATCAATGAATTGTACAGTTTTTAAATGAAATTATGTTATATATATATTTTAAATTTCTATAATCGATATAAACAATATTTAAATTATTTTATGTTGATTTTGTTTTATCTTACATTGAAATTTGCAGTAATTCATGTTTTACGTCAATGTGATTCTAATTTTATATTCTGCATTCATTTGACGTTTGGCGACAGAGGAAATCCCCAGATAATAAAACAACTTTGATGACTTTCACTTGTATTAAAAGATTACAATCTTTTTTTAAACATTATTGTCAATCATTGTAAATTAAATAAAATACAAGTACACAATGGACATTCAATATGCCAAATGTTTTTAAAGCTCAGCGTAACTTAATTTTTGTAAAATTAATTCTGCAATATTTATTCTTTTTTGTTTTCAAGGCTCGATAACTTTTTTGCAAGGTGAATAAATTGTAGTGTAATTGTTTGTTTTAAATTATCGATAAATTTAATCATGGAATGTTGACCTGTGTTTGTAAAAAAAATTATCTCGCTCTCACAGGTGTACTTGTAATCAAAGCATAGATGAGTCATCACTCACTGATGTAGTTTAAATTCCGAGTACTTGTTTCAGAGACAGCTTCATTGAATTTTTTCGGTTCTTCAAACGACATTTGTGTTTTACATTTCAGGTCCTAATTAAAAATTAATTTCAAATCAAACAAAAACCTAGTAAAAGATTAATTGTTTTCAACAATATTTTTTTGTCAAATAATTTTGTATAAACGTTTGAGTTATTTCGTTGATCTCTTTGGGCGAATTGAGACAATCGGATGACTCAGGCGTAGCCAATTCAAAAGTTTGTGCAACACTCATTTTGTATTCCTAACAATGTCTTTTATGATCACCTTCGCATTGTAGTTGTATTCAATTAAACAAATTAAAATGCTACAAATTTAGAAAAAAAATTTTTTGTTAATAAAATAATTTATTTCTGAGTCATTGATTATTTATTTATCAATAATTCATTAATTATTATTAATTTGAGATGAATATATTTTTTAGGCATCCATAAGAATTGCTTCAGCTCTAAGTCAATATGAAACTTTGGATGACATGAACAATTTTTTGAATATAACTAACACTGATTATGGATTATTTGTAGAAAGTAAGTACACAACTTTTGTTAACAATATTATACTTTTATTTTATTAATTATTAAAAAAAATTCATATTTGAAAAAAATTACATCATCAAAAATAGAGAACAAAAAAATCAAAATGTGATATAATAAATGAAGCTATATTAAAAAAATTCTCAAAAGTTTCAATTATCCTTGGCCTCTTTTCCATCTTTATGATCATCTGCATTTTCATTTTCAATTTCATCTTCATTTTTATCTTCGTTTTCATCCTCATTTTTTTTAACTTTATCTTCACCTTCAGTTTCATATCCAATATAATGAATTGAATAATCAAACACGAAGTCACTGTTAAATCTCTTGCCAGCATTGAGAACAGTGGAAGAAGGTTCATCATCACGTTTCTCCTTTGAAACATCAGCTCTGAACTGTTTCAAAAACTGTCTCCTCTCGGAATAAAAGTGGTAGTCTTCTTGCAGATATCCGCCGAAATGGTCAGGGTTCGGGACAATCTCATTGCTTTGAGCAATGATTTGATCCAACGTTGGTAGCAACTGACTCGGCTTTCCCTCACTGCTTCTCGTCGACGATTTTCTTTCCCTCTGATTCTTCTCTTTCTCATTTTGCGGTTTTCCAATGCTATAAGCTATTGACAACTTGCAATTTCTGGTCCACATGTGATTGGAATTCAAGTAATTCAGATTCGAGTTCAATGCAGCTGTAAAAAAATAAGCAACGTTATTAATAAATTAATTAATTGTTAATCATCAAAGAAATGATAGAAATTGAACAAAATGGAGTTAAAATAATAAAATTGTGTAATAATTGTACGTTTGTGAAGTTTTTCAGAGCAACGAAGAAGGCCCCGAGCTTGGACGCATTTTAGCAACGGATTAGATTTTGTGTTTCGCATGACTTCCGGATCATTCCTGTGACCGCATTTCATTTTCATGTTCTTAAATTGTGACATCACTTCCTCTACTTTGGTCTTGTTAGCAGCATGTTTCATCTCACTGATATCGAGGTTGTTTAAACTGTTTAAATCGTGCTGCTCATTGAAACCACACTCGCTAGCCTTTTCTTCGCTCATAAGCTTGGATTTGTCCGTTTCCGGCTTAGGATCGGGGCATTCGCAATTCGGCGTATTTTTGCACTCCAATTGATCCTTCATCTCATTCGAATCAACGTTGTTATTCATCTCATCGTCAACCTTCTTTTTCCTACAAAATAATTATTTATTAATGAATCAACCTGAATCAGTTTCTATTTAATTGCAAACATGATCGTTTCATTTTGTTAGTCTTACTTGGACTGGTATATCTGGTATTCAAAGCCATCGGATGGTGTGATAGTAGGAAAAGTGTGCACAGTTGTTACTTTGCGATTGTTCAAAAATGCTGCGACCTTGTGCTTGCCTTTGATGGTTCTTCCGAACCAGTTCAAGATAACTTCTTTGGCCAAGTACTTGTCTATTCCGGGCACCAATCCGTCCGTTAATACAAAGAAATTGTTAGCAAACGATATCGCGTCTGCGCTTTCCATGCTCATTTCTTTGATAGAAACAACTATAACTAATGAAATCAAATTATTATTCACATTATCATAATTGCTATGAAATGAAACATTAGTTTTCAAACTTGAATAATAAATAATAAATGCATCAAATGATTTTTCAGCACGGTTTGCATCAGAGAGATCGAACGGAGAACTGGCTCAACCAGCTGCATGCAAAGCTGAGTTACAAGTGGTGAAAATGATCGAGAACCCGGAGACAAACGTGCTTTATAAGCCGTCGTGTACGCGACTCAGAAGGTGCTCGGGATGTTGCCTGCACGAAAATCTTGCCTGCGAACCTACTGAAACTATTTTTCGCAATTTTGAGGTATATCCTCATCTACTCGTCTTATTTCCACTTACTATTTTGAATCGTTTTTAATCTGTTTTTGTAACCATTTTTATTAGGTCAGAAAATTGGAAATAACTAATGAAAATTCAATAATCGAAGTCGGCAGAGAAATTGTTCCTTTAGAAGAGCACATAAAATGTAGATGCCTGTGCAGAACAAAATTGGAGGTAAAATTGGTTGATGGAATGGATAGTAAGAATTGAAAAAAATAACTGATTTTCTTTCTAATGATAAATTTTTTGCAGGATTGCTCAAAACGTCAAATCTATGTACCGGAAGAGTGCAGATGTGCATGCTTGAATTTAGATGAAGAGAGGAAGTGTTCGGATATGAACAACAAACAGTGGGATCCAAACCACTGTGCCTGCCTGTGCAGAAATTTTCTGACGTGCAACAGCGGCTTTGAATTCGATGAAAATACTTGCAGGTGTGAACTAATACTGAACGACTATAATGGCGATGGATCTAATACTAACTTCGACTAATTCTAACTCTTCGATTCTATGATGCTCTCAATTTTCCTGCCAATGATCTTGTAAGATTCACTCTATGAATCCTGTCTCTACTTTTGCTTTTTCATATTCTTTTTCCAATTACTGTTATTCTCACCATATAAATTTTTTTTTTTTTTCAAAAGTTCATTAATTTTCTGTATAATAAAAACAGTCAAAAGTAAATTTCTCTGTCTTTTCAGCTGTAAAATTACATCATCGCGGCGATTATGGTCAAACGACAGAAGAGTTACAAATTACAACCCGACATCAGGACGAACAGCAGAGACACCTATTATATACCCATTGAATGCAAATGATCCAAGAAGAAGACCTAAAGAAGATCCGGAATATTGAAACTGTACACGCATTCACCTCCATCATTAACATCACTTTTTTCAAACAGGCTAAAGATGAATCACAGAGTCATTATCTCTCAATTTCATAGGGATAAAACTTGAGTCGAAAAACTACATTCCTTATAATCATGAAGAAGAAAAATGTATATTCGTCTATAATTTCATTCACATTTATTATTTATTATAAATAAGCTCTCATTTTCATTTATATCGTTATAAGTGTAAATTATAAACTTTTGATTTTATTGTTAACTACGTTTTAAGATTTTAGTAACTTATTTTGCGTACTATTTATATGAGTTAAAACTTGTATTTTACACGATATTGATTTATTGTATTGATTTTTGTTTGAAATGTTCATTCAATGAACAATAAATTTAATTCTTGAATATAGAAAAATAGAAGTGTGTATAAAACGCCTCATTTTCAAATAGAATTTGTCTGTTTTAGATTAGAATTTCTAGGCAATAAGCACTTTTTATTATTAGATATCAATTTGTAATTATAATTTTTCTTTGAAAGTTAGAATAAAAATTATTAAATCATCATTTTTTCATTTGTTCATTCAATTAATTCATATGTGAAATAACTTTGTATAAACTATATACATGAAAAAACGAAGTACCGGTTTTCCGGGGTAAACATTTTAAATTTTTTACAAAGAGAATACGTTTTGTATAAATTAAATAAATTGATTATTGAGTTACCTGAAGAAATCCCAGCTTAATAAACAATTTTTAATCGTTATAATGAACTGATATTATTGAAACTTATAAAGAGACTGAATAAAATCAGTTAATCGCAGTTTGATTAAAATTTTGAAATAAGAGCTTGTAACGATACTCCTTAATAAGTGCAATGAACTTATATCCAACTTGTTTATAAACAGACATTTTACAGGTAAGTATCCAAAGAATAACCACAAATACGATATGATAATAAAATGTTCACTCAATTATTTCTGAACTCATAAATAATCGTTGTTATGAAAATATTTGTTATTATAAATTAATAAACAATATTGAAGCAATAATGTTACTTTTTGAAAATTTTATGAAAGTCATGTTTATGAAATGTAGTGAGTTCATCAACATCTGCAAAAAAAAGTTTTTACATAAATTTGATCAATTTTCTCTTCTCGAATTTCATTTGAGTTTTACAAGATTAAAAACATTTTGAATAAAATGTGAAAATTTATACATTTTGCGCTATTATTGGTCATGGATGTTAGCCATCTGGTGACGAAAACTCGTAAAAACAGTAGTTGATAAAGTAACTCGCTTCGTGCGCGGGAAAATTATTGATATCAAAATCATTCTTGGGTGGTGCCAGGTGCTGCCGCAAGGTGGCTTAGACCATGATGTTGACGCGAATTTCGCATTGTGATTCGATCTCATCGCCTATCACGAAAATTCGACATTTGCTGAGAAAAGTGAACTTTACACGAACAACAATGAAGAGACGATACTAGCAAACGATCATTCAGAATGAAAATTCTGAGTTTTTGCATTTCGGTTGTAACATTGAAGTGACCATTACATCAACATACTTCATCATCGACAGTTTTTTTGAATGATTCATTCGCTGCTGAACAAAAAATATAAACAATCAACTTTCGAAATCATCTGATGGAGATCTGTAATAATCATTACTTGCAAACGTTGATCTCGCCATTTAATCCGTTTTCTAAAGAAATCTCAGATAAGTAAGTAATTGCCAAATGGTAAGATAAAATATAACCTATCGATCTGTTTTAATTTTGTTAGTTTTAAATGTTTCATTGTTAATATCAATTGATAAGCCATTTAAGAAAACATCATTCAACGACAAAAAGTAATATTCTTTATTTTATGATTTCGCAGGACAAGTGAATCGTGCCTGAGTGTATGTGTTTTCGACTACTGTAAATTGCTTTTTTGACCAAGTGCTTCATAATATACTAGTTGGAATGGGCAATTGTTTGTGCAAGGAATGTTCTGGAGAACTCGACCCATACAACGTTCAACAAAATGTAGAGTCTGACATGACAGAGTTGCCTAATCCAGGACTGGACACGATCACAACAAATGACAATGTTCGAACCAATTCAAAAGCGTATATCAAACATATCGAAAGACTCATTCTCGAAACATTGGAAGTCATAGGGTCATTAGTTGATAAGTAAGTGGAAGTAGACCATCTTAATTCAAAAACAATGTCATGCACATTTGAATGTATAAACTTGTAAGCGATAATCTGAAAAATTTGATGATTTCGCTTTCTTTCAGTGACCAAGAACCGCCTCCTGCCATGGTAAAGTTACACAATATTGCTGACAAAGAAGATGGTTGGATTCAAGTTGTCAGTTCAATGGTTAATGTTGTCCCAATCAACAACCCTCTCGGACCTTCTGTCATAACATTGTTATTAGACGATTGTCCTTTGCCATCAAAAGTATGTGATATGAATATAAAATTTTTGAGCATTTTTTTTATTAAGAGTATGTTATGAGATTACGCAATTTGTAACGTTGTAATTTTTATATTTTTATTAAGTAATGATATATCTTAATAATTGGTTGCATTGATTTGCAGGATTCCTTACTTAAACTATCTAAAATGTTTCATTTATCACAAAAATCGCCAAAAACACAAATCAACCTGCAACGCAATATTTGCGTAGTTCTAGGATGTATAGCGGAAAGATTAGCTGGCCCCAGTACCATTACGATATTATCGGATGCTACTTTAGATCACCTGATAGCTAATATTGTAAGTCGAAAGATATGACTCATCGTGAGTAATGGATGAGATTAAAAGTAATTAGTAATTTTTGTAATGTTTTATTTTAGAGCAAAGATGTGGACCCTTGTGTGACGCTATTTTCCTTGATAGCTTTAGAGAAATTCGCGCAAACAAGTAAGGATTAAAATTTGGAGCTTCAAAATAATTTTTGTTTTCAACATAATAAACTTAATTTTGCAATTGTTTTAGGTGAAAATAAAGTGACTATCAAAAAGAGACTGCTGATGGAAAGTCCGAATCCTTTGTTAGAATTAGAGCAATGGACTATTGAAACAAATTATCTGAAGCGCCAAGTTGGATTTTGTGCTCAATGGTGTTTAGATAACTTATGTAAGTTGTAATATGTTTTGCTTCGGTTTCTAACTTCAGCAAATTACACATGTTATTGATTGAAAATTTTGAAATCTTTGTAGTTTTAATAGAAGGTCGGCAGTATTCGTATGATACAGTTGATATGACTGGCATAAATGTGATGTTAAATACAAAAGACGTCAGTGAGTACCTGAAGATTTCACCTAATGGTTTAGAAGTGAGTAAAGATAAAAAATTATATTCATTATATTTTCGAATAACAACAGTTTTATTAAAAATCACTTAATTTATTATTATAGGCAAGATGTGATGCATATTCTTTCGAGAGTGTTAGATGCACGTTTCAAGTGCAAAGTGGCGTCTGGTATTATGAGACTTTGTTGATAACGAACGGTGTCATGCAAATTGGTTGGGCAACAAAGGATAGCAATTTTTTGAATCACGAAGGGTATGGCATCGGAGATGACATGTATTCTGTTGCTTATGATGGCTGCAGACGAATGTTTTGGTACAATGCAAAAAGCGAAAAATGTTACTGCCATCCGTGTTGGAAAGCAGGTGACGTGTTGGGATGTTTATTAGACTTAAACAAATTGGAGATCGTGTTTTATATTAATGGTTCACCTCTGAAGCCGTGTACAGAAGTATTTAAAAACATTAGGTATTTACTTTTATTTCATTTAGTATTGATATATCAGAAATTCAATATCTTTGATTTAATAGTTAATTTGATACAATTTTTCTTTTCAGGACTGGATTTTTTGCAGCAGCGAGTTTTATGTCATTCCAACAATGTCTTTTTAATTTTGGCCATGTTCCTTTCAAGTATCCACCCGCCGACAGAGATTATCAAACGTTTAATGACTGCGCAACTCTGAATCCAGAGGACAAAATTGTTCTTCCACGACACATTTATCTAGATCAGTTACGAAAACTGAGTGTTCAAGAAGATTCCTGTACATTGTGCTTTGATCAAAAGGCTTCTGTGAGGTTACTACCTTGCAACCATAGGTATTCGTAGTTTTTTTGTGATGCTATGCGAAAAAAGTCGGTCAGCGTTATATAGCCACTACTGTAACAATTTTGTTTTCTTTGTACTTGCAGGGGCTTCTGTTTAACATGTTCAAAGCAGTTGGTCGAGTGTCCTATGTGCAGGGCTACAATCAAAGAAATGATGAATGACAACACTTGACAAATATGGTTTGTTTGTTTGATTATTATGAATTTATTCTCTTTGTTAACCTGCGGTCTCCAAAAAAGATGCGGAACATTCACCGGTGGCAACACAATTTATTATGCAAGAATTAAATGTACTGTCCTCGTTACATTTAATTTTGGTAATACAATTGTTTTTTATGAAGATAATCGTAACATGAAAGTTCGTCAAAGTTACTACATTTTAGATCAGAGAAATGTGTTCTCATTACTAGAACTATGCTAGAATCAAGAATACAATGTTACTTGGACGTTTGTTTGATTCAGCGGTTACAAAGCTCAAAGTAATTTATGAAAAAGTGTCATTCTTATTCTAGTATGATAGATATATGATAAATTCATAAGGATGCGCGTGTAGGACTTATTGAGAACATGCATTTACTTTTCTTATCAACCATAAAATCGAATGTTTTATCGCATTTATATTATATTATCTGAACGCTTTATTAGTTTTGTATATTTTTGATACCTTTTTATGTTACAAATCAAGAAAAATGAAAGAAATTATTTTCATTTAAGAAGTATTTCATTAATTTGAATTAAATATGTTTGAAAAATTGAAAATTTCTCTTATCTGCGATTTGAAAATCTAAAATTTGAAAAATAATGTGTTATAAGACTACAATTATACACTCAGCACAACAGTTAGCAGGCACTCTAAAAAATTCGAAAAAATTGTTGTCAACGGAGAACACTTGATACGGTAATAAATCGCCCGATGGTGATGAGGTCGAGGGTTCTTTCAGCTGTGAGGCCGACTGGAATGGAAACCTAAATTTTAACCTAATTTTATGCTGTTAAAACGATTCAAATTTCGAAAAGACGAAATGAAAATTTTTCGGGCAACATTTGTTGAATTGGAAAAATTGCCTGCGGTGTCATGTAATTAATTTGTGCCGCTAATTTTTGTGCCGAGAGCAGTTTAATTTAATTTTCTATAAAAATATGAGATGAACAGCTTTTAATTATTTTAGTGTAATCAACTGATCGAGAAATCTTTACTGTATAAATTTGAGACAACTTTTTCCAAAGCACATTGTTTTTCAATTTTTACAGTTACATCCAAACAATTAACTGTAATAGCCAAGAAAGTAATGATATAGAAAACAAAAGTTATGAGTAGTAACAGGCTAGCTATGAAACGTAATCTCAGAATTGATGGAGGTTTAATTTGTTTCATAGCTGGCCAGAAAACCGATGACTGTAAAAAAACCTGAAACATAAAAAATTGTGATGTCAAATTATGACCTCTTCAGGAAGGGAAAAAGAGTTTACACCGCAGAGTTGCAATTCCCACAGAGAAGTGGACCTAAAAGTTCCAAAGGAAAGTGGGGGCCTAAAAAATAATTCTGTCATGAACCGACGAGTTCGGTACAGAACTCGCAGAATATTATTTTTAGGTCCCCACTCTCCTCTTGACTTCTTTTCCCCTTCTTGATGATGTCACAATTTTTGATATTTCAGTTTTTAATTTGCAGATTCATCTGTTTTCTGGTCAGCTATGAAACAAATTAAACCTCAATCAATTTTGAGATTACGTTTCATAACAGGCCTGTTACTACTGTTATGCAATGTCAAAACTTTAAGCATACTGTATATGTAAAATTGTTGGAAATTCACTTAATGTACCTTATTACTATCTATCAATTTATTTTAAATGAGAAATATATTTTTAAATGAAAATTATTATTAATTGTTTACGGTAACTTCTAGAAAATATTTATAATGAGACAACCATTTGTTAGAAGCTGGATTAATCGTCCAGCTCCTTACTGAGTTGCAGCTGTTTTTGCATGACATTAAAAACTCCGGCTTTGGAGCGCTGCTGGATTAGTTCTTCTTTGTGGCCAGTCATTTGGCAGTATCACTGTTAAAAATTCGTAATATTTCATTCTTTTTCACTTCCATTTCGGCTTCATGTCTGGTTTCAAGATCGATCAATTCTTTCTTCGCTTGCTGCCTTTTTTTGTCACTAACCTAATTTATCGGCTTGTTCTAGTGGTTTTTTCAATTCCTCTACTGTCTCATGGCGATTTTCCACTGTCTCCACAGCAGGCCTGTATTGATTGATCTCCACTCATTCCTGCATCATTCCCATCAAGATGGACATGTGTTGGGAAGCGTCCTCCCTTTTTTCAATAAGTTCTTCTCTGGCTTCCTTCAACTTTTTCAAAGTTGTAATTGCCTCTTCTTTTTAACTTTTCAGAGGTTCCAATTTCAAACGTTTGGCCTCTATTTTTTTTTGTAAAAGTTATTCGCATAGCAAACAATCTTATAAAACATTCTGCAGTATTGTTGACATTGCTGTTTCAAGGTTAATGAGTTTCATTGATTCTTGAAAACCCTTTGAATGCGACACATTTTCTGGCATTGTCTTCATAATTTTATCAACGCCATTGTGTCCATATTATTCTTTCAAAAATTTGATGAATGTCTTAATAAAAACCTCATCGTCCAAAGTTGTCACCGTTGACGGATCGAGCCTAATTGACGCAAGCAAATTAATTGCAAATGAAAGTTGATTTGTCGGTTAATATTTTTGATTCATCGTGAAATTTTTCTGACGAGAACTAATTAAAACACGATATTTACTGTTTCACACCTGAACTCTATCTTATTACTATGATTACTATATCGAAGCTATAATTATGACCTTTGAAAAAAAAAAGAGAAAATCAACTTTCTGACATGATTTGCAGTCATTGAATTACGTTTCTGTGTATGCCATCAAAACTATAATATAATTTTATTCGTTGCCATAGTTAATAGATAATTCACAATTTGAACCATTGTATTTTGCCTTTATATTCTGCATGCACGTCAATTAGTAACTGTATTTCAAATAACAAGATACAAATATTTTTGATAAGTATTATTTTTATAAAACGGCGAAAACGATGAATTGATTCTTGTTATTCTCTTCAAACTACGCATATACTTTTTATTATATAAAAAAAAATGTCGAATGACATATTTTCATTGTAAAATTCAAAGCAAGTCCATAATAACAAAAAGTTAATTGAACTGGTAAAAAAGTTATTGAAATTTCAATGATCAATCTTTCATTATAAAAATGAAAATGAAAATGAAAATTCTACGCTTAATAGATATAGTATTTGTCAGTAATGTATATAATATGTTATTACAAATGACCAATAATAATAAATTATTTATCAAGTACATCAGAAGGATATTTCTTATTGTTCGAATCAAGTTTCGAATGATCGTGGGAAAGGTGGGATAACCGAGAGCTTTATATTTTTAAATATATTTATTACAAGGTACACAATATAATACAAAAAAAGTTGATATCACACTCGGTATACAGTCAACGTATTACAATATACCAGAAAAGTGTATATTCTTCAAACCACTGTAATATACTTACACAGGGTGAATTATGTTTTTTTTTTATAAAAGATTAAAAATTACAATATCATTCATCATATCAAACTGCACGATAGCACGCTTTATTATCGGTACAGCATAATAATGATTGACAACCATAATTTTGAGCTCCTTTTTCCAAAGTTGCTTAAAGTCTACAAGTAAATTCAAAGCATCGTCACATTTTAGCAAACCAAATTTCCAAAACGCAAAGATTTCTTAGTCACAAATTTGGCTTCGGTATACAATTCAGTTCTTTTCTTAATTATTTGTCACAAGCTTTATGTTCTATACAAGGTACAATTACCAAGTTTTCTTATAAGGTATCAATCAGGCATTATTTAATTGTCCATCTCAATATCTTGTTAAGCATGTTCCTATAATCTTTCGCCTCGATGGTTGCATAATTGAATTTAAAATCATTCATACTGACAGAAGACCTCTCCGGATAATAGAATCTACACTGAGTTTCCATTCCCGAAGCACACTTCACGTTACAGTTGATTCTTTTCGGAAGATTAAAATGTTCATGTCTTGTTTGCTCGACATTTTTTTTCGCATAGTCATTCAGTTTTGATACTTGTGTTTCACTGAAATGTTTTTTACTCTTTTTCAGCAATGCTTCGTTGGAATGTTGAGTTACAGATTCGTCACAGTTGTAATGGTAATCCATCCTAGAGTCTGTTGCAGATTCGTTGAGATAATTTTGCATGACGATATTTTGGGACAAATTTCTGGAGTTGAGATCGTTGCTGCTCACAAAGTACTTAGTGACGTTCGCTACCTTGGTGAGATTCTTCTTTTGGATCTTTGGAAACATTTGGTTTGATTTCTTTGAAGAGCCGAGAGACTGGTTCACCGTTGATTTTATTGCGATTATAGGTGTTTCTGGTAACTCGTACTGCATTGAGCTGGATAAGTATTTGGGCTTCGTTGGGATTACACACATCTTGGACTTTTTCTTTTGGAGGGACTAAAATGAAAATGATTCATTCGACATTAACTTTCAAGTTAGAACTTAAGTTTTGAGTGTGAAATCTTGTTTTTTTCTAAAAAGTGGTTAAAATTAATTTTATAATAAAATCAAGTTCAAATATGCTTTTACTATGATTTTTAGAAAGATCTTGTGTATTTAAAGGACGATATAACATGCACAGTAAACGTCTATTATTCATTATTATAGAATTACAATACCTAAAATAATCCAACATGGCATGTAGCCTGTAAGAAGAATATATTTATACCGCTGGTTTCAGTGTTGAAACAAAGTGATAACAAGTTTCTTATACTTACAATATTTATTGGATCTGGTTGTATTGTTCGCGGTAGTTTCACCACCCTCTGATTATTATTGTAATTAAAGCAGCTCTTAGTTTGAATAGGCGGAGGAACTTTGACCTCACCGTGAACTTTACTTGAATAATGATCGTAGTTACTCTTGCCTGGATCAAAATACAAGATCATATCTTGACATTTATACTAAGAGGTTGTTTAAAATAACAATTTTGATCAACGCACTTACCTCGCTTTTCTTTCGCGATTACATCTTTAACATCAAATTTGCTCTTTTCCTTCCTCAAATCGTCGCAGGAAGCGTGAAAACTTTTTTTCGCAATCGCATTCGTTACTTGCTCGACATGTTCCTTTTTTGTATTATCAGATAGTCTTCTGACTCTTGATTTAGACCTATCAGAAAAAATCAAATCTAACCTGAGCACAAATAAAAAGATTAAATAAAATATAAATTTCAATGAAACAAACAAAAATTTAAGTAGATGTTTTATTTATTTTGAATATTTTTAAGAACATAAGAAAATTGGAGAACATTTAAAACATTAGAAAATGAATAAATTCTGAAAAATTGATAGCAGCTGCACGGACACTTACATATGTCTGTGTTTCTTATTTTTGCTATCCATCATTGCATAAAGTTTGTTTCTGTATTCATCCACAGACAACTGGATATCGTCACTCAACCAAGGTATCACTTTTGAACCCCTCTCTGGCTCATTGCTTTCTTTATGAAAACTGCAATAAAATGTTATTTTATTATTTTAAATTTTTTCTCAAATTTACTTCATCTAGATGGTTTTATAGATTTACCCACTTTGCTACGTAGGGATGTTCCAAGCACTCAACAGCTGTAAATCTGTGAGTTGGATTGAAGACAATCAAATTTTCAATCAGGTTCAATGCCTCATTTGACGAGTTTGGTAGAAGTTGTTCTAACGAACGATGTGGACTCGTGGGTCGTTGCTCTAGCAAACTCGAGCCGTACCCACCTCCAACGGAAAGTATATCTAATAATCATACACAACAATAATATATAAAATACAGATATTGTAATTTCAATTCCAATTTGTTTAATTTTATTTTTAAACTCTTCACCTTCTTCTGTTGGCTTGGGCAAAACTGATATTATCCTCTCAATTTGATTGATAGTAGAAGTTCCAGGAAACAGTGGTTTTCCAAGTAACATTTCTCCAAAAATACAACCCAAGGACCACATATCAATCCCCTTGGTGTATCTAGAAGAACAAAAAGTTCATTTCGTTGAAAGTAATAGAAGCGAATTGCTCAATTTAATATACACTGGGACAAATAAGAATAGGAAAAAAAAGAATATATGATACCTCTTGGAGGCAATCAATATTTCAGGAGCCCTGTACCACCTGGTAGCAACGTAATCCGTCAGAGCAGGGTCGCTTCCAACTTCGCCGTCACCCTCACCAATTTGCGTGACGGATCTTGCTAATCCAAAGTCAGCTATCTTGCAGTGGCACTGAGAGTTCAGTAGTATATTGGAAGGCTATTAAAATAAATTATATGTTTTAATTAATTAAACCTCGAATTGCCAAAAGTACTCTCTTAATCTTCCGACTACTAGAGGTGACTGACTGATTATTGCAAATTCACCTACTCAGATTTTTAATTATTAACATGAACTAAATAATAAGTTTTGAGTTTTAAAATATATTATAATAATCATTAACAACAATGAACAATTTTTTACACAAAGAAGTTGATATTGATCTTGTCGCAGCATTCTACTACATTTATAAAATTATGGTATCAAAAAAAGTTCATAAAAATTCATTTTTATTCTTGAATAAAGAATTTAATAAACAACACACTTTATGTACAACATAGTTTGCATACTATTGATATTTTTTATAAATAAATTATGTCGTTCCAGTGTTCCCAGTTGAGGAGACTGAGTCGACCAACATAAAATATTAATTATTTAAACAAAAAAATTGTTATGTTAACGAAAATATGTTACATCTTTGTTGAAATTAAAAAATAATTAATAATAATAACTAGAAATATAACAACTAAAAACTAATAATAACTAAAACTACTTTTGAGACGACCCAATTACCCCATTCGGTAGTCGGAGAGTAAACTAGGCTAGCAAAAATTAACAAACAAAAATACCAGATAATAAAACTGAATTATTTTTACTACCTTCAAGTCACGATGGATGACATTTCCTGAATGTATATATTTGATGGCTTTAAATAATTGGTACATGATGAATACCTTGTGAATATTTTTAAGGATTCCTCTTTTTATGACATTGTGTAAATCACTCTCTGAAAAAGAACAACAAAAATGTTGTAATATCAAAATATATATATGCAATATAAATTGCGATTCGTCAATTTTTTTTTATTGATTGGCATACCCATATATTCAAAAACAAGATAAATATCTCGATCGTTGTTTGCTTTGTGCAAACCTTTTAATCGTATTATATTATCGTGATTCGAGAATGAGAGTAAAAACATGATCTCGCGAAAAGTACGCTGAGCATCCGTCTGATTTCTAAAGGCATCGAATATCTTTTTCACCGCCACGGTTTTCTGACTTCTTTTGTCTACCGCCTTCCATACTATCCCATATGCCTGCAATGAACACAACAACTCAATTCAAACATTCAAAAACTGCAATACAAATTTAACTTTGAAAAAATTAAACAAATGATTAAATTAATTCATGTGTTCAATTTTGGTTTTTTTTTGCAAATGAGAATTTCTCAAATGACGTGATTCAAGTGATTGCTTAATCAGTCCATTTTTTGTTTATTGCTTTGAGTTACGGTTCCATGATTACACCTAATGATTAAACAGAAATGTTTCCTAGTGAAAGAGGGCATGTAAATTGTGGATAATCAATGTTGCCATCAAAACAATTTACTTTGGAAGTATATAGAAAGTAGCATAGCACTATATCAAAATACATTTAACCCCTATATGTTTTATCTATATCGCTATGACACACATTTACAAAAATAAGTGTATACTGATACCAACAAAATGCAATGTATAATTAAACATGAACAAGAAAAAATTAAACTGCTCTGTGATATTGAAAAGAAAATTTAATTGTTTTTTATTCAAAACTTAGTTTGTTGGGAATTTTCTTGTATGTGCGAGTTCATTAACTAATAATGTTTTGCAATAAAAAGAATGGATTTTTTGATTCGGAAAAGTTATTTGATGTGTCACTCTTAGTCTAGTTGGATATAAAAAATGAAACTCACCCCTTTCCCCAGTCTTTTAAGAACATCGTATTGCTTGATAATGTGCGAGTCGATCTCAAAAACTTTCTCGCCGTTGTTACTTTTAGACATGATCGTATATTTTTTTGACAACTGGTGATGTCAATCACAATGATTATTTAATCATCGTTGGAACTTTGCTTCGACACTTCGAAATTTTTTCTCATCATCCAATTACTGGGGGGTTAACTTCATATTATCGTGTTGTTTTATCGTGGTTTTCACTTGTTTGTATCGTTTCGTATCACGCCACCACGGTATAACAAAACAATAAAACAAAGTTAACTTACTGACATGTTATAAATTTATTACTATTTTGTTTGCACTCCATATTATTAATGTCAAACCTAAAATGCTTCTCTTCTGAATCCGAGCAAAAGACGGTCATTTTAGAATTGACATCAAATTGCATTCAATTCGTTCGGATGATTTTTTTTTTTATTGAGATACAAAATAAATTTGGAGTTAAATCTTACAGAGAACGAACAAGTTTTATTATATTAAATAAGCTGTCATCTTGTTTCAAACAAGAGAAAAAATTCGAACGTGTTTTTAAAATATTTATTCCATCTTCCTTTGCAAATTTTAATGTCGTACGTTGAAACGTCACATTTTTACATTTAGAGAACCGACGTTGTATACAAGAACTGAGCGTTTACTTTATCTTACTTGTGCTTTTTAATGTACAGTGACTGTTTGATGTGCGCAACCTGGTTGCTATGACGACATAGTTGCATTCACTAAGCTCGGAGTGAGTACACATTTTGATGTCAATAAATGTAAGCAGAGGCACGTGTGGCAATGAAAAAGCATCGTGCTCTCTTATCTTATCCTATTTTTGCGCCTTTCAAAAATTGTTGATGAAAGTAGACAGAATGTGTGTTTGGCAAAAGAGTCTGCAAATTATATATATAAAATTTATTGATCGCATTTAAATATAATTACATGTATTGAATTATTTACATATTTTTTAATACAGTAAATGATTGAACTGCAAACGCATGAATTTCATTGGTTCCCATAGCTGTTGATTATTCTACAAGTTATATACACTTAGTTATGTATTATGCATGAGCTATTAATTTGCTTGAGTATTATAATTTTTGATTGATTCAAGACTTTGAATTTGTATAATAAATAGATAATACAAACTTGAGTGATCATTACATACTCTTAAATAATCAATTTTCGATTCTATAGGCGAATAAAATTCATGTGCTCGCAAAAACATATTTACAGTAGTCATAATTGTTTTTCAGCAATACATTTACAACTCTCAGTAGATAGAACTGCTATTTATCTTCACAGTGTTTTACTGTTTATTACAGATTAGATTTAGTCATGTTATTGTTCTTTTAACGGTAAAAACAAATATCAAACCCGGACGATTGATCTTTTTAAACAAATCTCGTCAACAATGATTTTTTGCAAAATTTTGACAAGTATGAATATAAATCAGATTTCATAACACAGACTGAGTGAATTATTCTTTTTTATCTATTTGAACAGAAACATCGTAAGTATCTGACGCCTATAATTCTTTTTAGCGTCAAAACTTAACTACAACTCCAATTATTCGATACAACCGATTCATAGAATCGTAAAGCTCTACAACAATTAGTTCGTACTATTCATGAAAAAAGCACAATGCAACACTTTGAATGAAAAATACATATTGGAACTTACTTTTACGATTGCGGTTTAAAATATTAGCACAACAAATTGTTCGCATAATTTTCAATTTATTGTTACAAGGTTACAACTTTGATATTACACATTTTTTGTTTCATTTTTTTAACCGAGGTGCAATTTCAAGTTATAAGCCTCGTAGCAAGTTAATTCAACAAAGGAATACACAGTTGATACCAATGATGCGTTTCGATATTTGTGTTAATTATAATTTTTAATTATTTCTTTGACAACGTTTAAATCAGTGAAATCATTATTTTCAGTAATACAAAAAATTGTATAAAAATTTATATAAAAGTAATAAATGTTTATATTTATAATCCACATTTGGATTTTTGATATTAGAAATAATTTAATAAAAAGTACCGATATTTAGAATACTTTTACATTTCTCTCATTCAAATAAAAATTTAAGTATACTGAAAACTTGTGGTTGTACAAAGAGGACATTTTATATTCAAAACGTCTAACAAAATATTTAACTAGTTTCACCTTTTTTTAATTTTTGTTTATAAGAAGATTATATTCACGAAGACCTGCCATTCAAAATAAAGCTTCTCAATTATATTATTTAAGTAAACTAAAACGTGACCAGATTTAAAAAAATAGAAATAAATTTTGTTGCACCCGCGTTTGTACAAATAATGTAATTTATCAGCCTTCTTCAAGCAAGGATTAACAGATTTTGTAACTTCAGTTTGCATGCTAAACCCGAATCTTTCATTCATACGCGCATCATAAACTCACACACACCTTTGTGGAACGAAATTATTCATTTATTACATCAAAAACTATTCATACACAAAAGGCGATGGATTCAATAACTTAATTTTGATTAACAAATGTGAAACGCAACATTTGATTCTGCGTACTGTAAACGCAATTTGTCATAAAATACATATACATCTAATAAATAATTCCACCTTACAAATCGCACGAAAAGCGAGTCTAAGTATGATTTTCCCTTATAAAACATTTATATTCTTTATAAAATTCAAAAACACGAAATTTACAATTACAATAAATACATCATTTAAAAAAAAATCGATTCTCGCAACTTCCTCATTATACAATAAACCTAATACAAATATATTCCGTCATAACAATCTAATTAACTCTAAACTTGAAGATTCATCCGACTACATCTTCATCTTTTCGCTTCTATACAAGTTCATAGAATTTATGAGATGCAACAACGTTTCCGAAGTTCATCCTCGAAAAACATTCTTTTTCTGTATGACTACAAATGAGATGAGAAAAAAAATTTATTCGATGTTTTCGCTTGGACATTTTTGAGATACGCTAATATCGTTTTTTGCGAGATGAAATAATTCACTTAAAGCTTCTAATTTGTTTCTCGTCCTTCTACGCCCCTTGACGCTATCGAAGGCAGTCTATTTGCAGTCTTCAAAACTTGCGTATTTCGGTTACTGCAAAACTCGCCCGACGACTCCTCGGATCGTCGTGATAATGGATTATTCCGATATATTTTCTATATTGTACTTCCATACATTTAACTTTTCGAATGTACATTTGTTTTCTGCGCCTTCTTTTTCCGTGCTGCCAACATGTCGTAGAATGGATTGTGCGATATACTTTGTCTGAAAACAAAAAAAATAATTTTTCAGTTGAGAATCAGATAAATTCCCTCTTTGAAAGTTTAACTTTTGAAATTGAACTTTGAAACCTCACCTCACACATTTAATCCATTCATCTTTCTCCTCGTCTGTTGCTGCCGACATTCTATAAACTGTATGTTTACCTGAAAAATGATGTAATCTTTTAATTTTCGTTTGAATCTTTTCCATAATAGGAACAAAAAGGTAAATTTGTAAGATGATAATTACCTTCTACAACTTTTCCCTCACTATCAGTTTTACAAGCTTTAATAAATTCAGAGCCAGCAGCATATAATTCGAAGCAGTGCGGCTTATTTCTATCTTGCACTTCTCGCACTTGAATATTTTCTAGCGGGATGATTCCTCGCGGTTCTTTGTCAGTCGTGTATTCGAAATAATAAAGGCAATTGTCATTTAAGATGAACCAACGTCGCTTCCAGCTTTTGTATCTTCCACCTGTGTGATAGACGTGTTCAATTAATACTTGTCCCAATTCGTTGATCAATTAGTCAATGCTGCTTCACGCTCTAACACTTACAAAACAGATCTTATACGTTATTTTTGTGACCGAAAAAAAAAAAAAAAAAAACTATCACATCTTTCTTTTTTTTGTTTTAAGTAAATGCAAGTAAAAAAAAGTTTTCCATCGGTATACAATTGATTTATATATACCAAAAATTGTTTCAATAAAACTGGTTTGTCAAACGAAATATTTACTTTTTATAGCGAGTAAGTTGTGTATTTTTGCGTATAAATCAAAAGTATATACCGCATGATAACGTATAAGAACTATTAATTACCTGCTGTCTCCATCAGGGCAGCAGAGAAACAAATTAGTACAGTTAAGATACATTTAAATTCAAGTGTTCGATACAGTATGACGTCGAGCACATTATATAAGGATAGATAGTTTTAATCCGGAGTAAAATGTTTTTTTAAAACCTTTTTTAAATTCCGAGTTTAGAAATTAAAATTTTGTTTTCGAACTTACCCAACGATTGGTTAACAAATTTATTAATGAATAAAATTTGTTTCTGTTTAAAAAAAATGGACAAAAATTGACAAATTAAAATATATTAAAATAGTAAAAAAAAATAAATAAAACGTAACAATTTGAAATGAATCATTTTTAATTTTTGCGACTTCAAGTTACTAATACGTTGCATCGTTTGTAAAAAAGAAGAAGAAAAAAATGAAACTCAAACAGGTCACTTTCAAAATTTATGAACTCCTGATGCACTTCAAGTTAAAAGTTGGTGGAATCTAAAAAAATGACCTAGTTCAGTTAAGACTCTTTAAAATGGAACTAGTGAAATAAGTCTTAATATAAATAGCGCAGGGGTGTCAATCTGGGAATAAATGGGTCAAGTAGAATTAATTAAAAAAAAGGTGCATCTTTTTGTTTTTCCGCTAAATCAATTCGATTGAAAAAAGAAACTTTATATTTTACAAAGAAAATCTGAAATTCAACTTCAATAAAATTCTTCAACAAGAGTTTAGTTTCGTTTGTATCAGTTTGTTTATATTTTTCATTAGAAAATATTTTATATAAAATGTTGATAGTTAGATTATATCAATTTGCTAATTGATGCAACTGTTGGGTTCGAAGCTTAATCCGGATTTTAACCATTTACCCTAATGGAATTTGAAATGCATCAAAATGGGGATACGATTGTGAAGATTACAAATATGTGATGATGTTGATGTAAATGTTGCTTTTATTCAAGAAAAAAATATTACCTTGTTTCCAAAGCCAGCCTTCTTTATCCGGGTTGAAGAACGTGTGCATCAAATCGTTGCCATCGTCTTCCGGTATTTTGAATGGCTCCGTTTTTATGCTTTCGTACAAACTCTGCGAAATAAGAACAGACATTGAAAATTGTTCTCATTTTTTGCTCATCTTTTGTGTCTAACGTATTAGGGCTACTAGGGTATCGTTTCATAAAAGATAATGTAACGCAAAACTGCTAATAAATTACTATTTTTATGTTGAAAACATTATCTACTTCATTTTGTTGTACTAAAATTAATATTTGAATGAAAATGCATTCGAGTCACTGAGATACTTATTAATTTCACTCAAAAAATAATAACAAACTCTTTACACGAGTACAAAATCTTATTTTTTGATCATTTAACAATCATTTGAACGAAATAAAAAATCAAGCTTTGTTTCACGTCAAAACAAGCATGAATTGTTTTGTTATTATTGTTTGTCTACACCAGTCGAAAAAACATATACTGGTGAAAGTTTTGTGACAAAACTTTTAAGTTATGTTAAAGAAAAAGGTAATATCTTCTTTTAACTTTCAACTTAGATTAGAAATTCTTTCTGGTATCATAATCACCCAAAATAACAATAAATTATTATAAAAAAAAAATTTATTTAAGAATCACATTGACCCTATATTATTTTACTTACAAGGTGAGAGTAGTAACTTTTTCTGTGCATGTAGACTGTTAAATGATAGTATTTATCAGCTTTAATAATGAAATTACAATCACCTTGCACGTTGTCACAAGAGTGACCCTATGCAAAGGGTCACATGTGACTTTATGACGCATCATACAAATTGCTGTTTTTATTTATATTTCATAAGATATTGGTCTTTCTTAACATAGCATCTTAAAGATAGATATACAATATAATAGTTTAGTTTCTCAAATAAATAACACTCTAATAATTTAATTACGTAAAATAAACACATTAAAACTTGAACTTTGTAATAATTTTGTGCCACAAAGACCCATACTGCAGACGAATAAAAAAAATCTGTATGTTGTAGAAGGAATTACAAAGTTAGATGTAATGATAAAATGTACGTTTTAGAAGTTTATTTGTCGAGACTATGCGCGAAACTTGACGTTTGCGTTTTAAAACACGGAAACTCAGCCACATTAAAATTCCAACCAAAAATAATTTTGCTTTAAAAAAGTTAGATTTGCTATTGCATTCCCAGATACAGAAAGCATATAAATGGAATTACATAACTACTTTTTGCATCATATAAAAAGTGATTCCATACAATCTGTATACCTATTTATTCTTATAGTCAATGATAATTTTAAATTAAAATGAAAAAAAAATTTAATCTAAAAACATTAAAGTTCTACGTGATTTCAAATTGATGAAAAATCAGGATTTCTCGAACCCATGCATGAGTATTAAGTGGAATTAGCCATTGAGTAAGAGCAATATTTTTAGCACCCTCTTTCCTCTGAAATATATTTTGCATTTAAAACCAACGACTATCCTCTTTCGTAAGAAGATTGTTGAAAATGAGCTTAATTCTTAAAAAAAAAAAAAAAAAATAAGAGGGCAAGTGGATTTTGTAAGAGGGCATCATCGTAACTTATTTAGGAGTAATCTCGAGAGTAATATTCCAACTAGAAAATCCAGTTACAACTAAACAGAACCACGACTTGTGCGTCAGTTGTTGAGGAAACGTAAACAATTCAAAATCATTTGACGCGGCAATTGAATTAATGGACCTTCAATCGCTTATTGATCTGTTGAAAAAAGCAACGAAAGCAAAATTGTCTATGGTTTCTAATTTAATACTAGAAGTACCAGAATATCTGCACCTCTCAAACTACCAAGGGGAAAAATGTATCCCTTTCCTAAACATTAAAAAACGTTGATTTACATTCCATCTCGCATTCAATTAATGAAATAAAATAATAAGAAATTTAATTAAAACTGTCAATGTTAACCTGTTTTTTATAAACCAAATCACTATTTCGACATTCTGATTCTGTTTAATAAAATCAATCTCGCTTTTATATTAATAATAAATTAATTGTTAACTTTAAGCCTTATAAATTTTTTAGCTTTATTTAACAGTCCCATTCAAGATAAAATGTTAATTTGTCATTTATTTTATACAACAAACTCAACGAGCACAAATTTATCCCCTTGGTAACTTACAACACTTTGGATACTTGAAAAATAACAAAACATTACAATCTCCCTGATACAATACAAAAAAAATTTACTGCGTTGAAAATGTTATCTTTTTACTGAACATTTCAATCTGAAAAGCGGTCAAATTTGATACTTGTATTATTAAACAATACATTCTTTTTGTTTACTGTAAATGATGTATCGAAAATGTGTGATAAAGTCGTGCAAAATACGTACCACGAGCAATTCCCTTGGCAGGTCGCCACCATTATTAATGCCCCGGTTCATGGATATGAACTGTTCGACACTGGGCTTATCTTTAACGCTAGGATTATGCAGCGACGTGTTCAACATGATGATTGCAAAACTGAGAACGTAACACGTGTCTGTGTTTGTGAAGATGTTCGGGTTGAGTTGGCAGTACCTTTGGGCGAAGCACTCCATCATCCGGTCGATCTTCTGCGCTTCGCCTGGGAGCCTGAACGACCAGAGGAACTGTCGCAGCGCCTGCACCAGGATCAGGTCAGTGAAATCGTGCAGCTCGACGAACGCGCGCAACACGCTCTCATTGAAGTCGTGTCGCTCGCCAAGGTAATCCCCGATGGCCGTCTTGTTGAGGCCCTCGCCTTTGTACAAAAACTGCGCCACGTCCTCCGGCGTCGCCGCGAGCAAATTGTGTTCAATGAGGTACTCGATTCCCTTTTTCGGGTCCATGTTGAACTTTTTGCGTCCAATTGACATCTGCTTTGCCGCCACTTGATTTGGATTGCTGCTGTTCGCGCCCTTCTGCGCTTTCATCGACAGCGAAGACGAGGATGATAACTCGTCTGTAACCAGACAACCTCCACCTGGCTCCATTGCCTCCATCTCAGCCACGACTTCACCCAGCTCATCTTTAAGTTGCTGTCAAATACAACATTTCACATTAAACATTATTGTTGCAAACAAAAACCGAATCAATAAATACAAAAAAATCAAATAAAATTTAACAATGACTCAACAAGTAACCGATGGAACAAAAAGCAAGTTCTCTGACAGCGCTCTGATTGCTCAACTTTGACCTCAATCCAACAGTTGGGTCAGTCGTTCGGTAACGTCTTCAGTACGAATTTGTTTCATTTATAAAAGTCCGACAATCGATTAAGAATGAATAAAAATTAATTGATATTCAACCGTGTGTGAAATTAACCGGCCAGAACCAATTTATACGTAAACATGTTGTGGATTTTGTTGGGATTCCTCAGACAACAGTTTGATATAACAATATTGTAAACAATTGATTGTTCAAAATTTTGTTATCCGTTTGATAATATCGTGATTCATGCATGACGACGCAGCTGCGCCACACGCATAAACTTTGTGTTATTCTCTGCTGAGCGATATCTCGTTTTTGGCAGAACAATATATTAAAACGTGAATATTATTATTATTTTTGTTAACTGATTTATCAAACTACTTGACGATAGAATTTGATCTTGCAAACATTAACATTAATCAAATGAGAATATCTGATACGAGACATTTTCATTGATAAAAAAAACATGTGTCTGAATTTATGTTTACGCAATGTGTGTTTTATTCTTATCAAAGATTTTGATTTGTCATAAAATCACAAGTTTGTCTTCTGCCAAAAATCAACATTTAGACTCAAGTTTATTTTATGGGTAAACGATTGACAAAATTCTGACATCTGGCGAGGATTTTGCAATGTTTATAAAAGATGGCAGGAATAATTTTAATTTATGATTCTGCGTTGTTTATTGAACTATTGTATATGATTTCATCGTATGTAAATTCGCGTTACTCATACGATGAGTTGATTAGCATTACAGTTTGATTTTGTCCAAACGTTAAAAATGATAATTGCATACAATTTTGTCCGACTTTTCAAAGTTTAAGGACTAACAATCAGTAATTATGTGAGTCACCTCTTATCTATAGCGATGCCCCAAACTCGCTCATTACCGTTAAATAAATTCCTTGCATACCTTTTGACGAGCAACCAAAATCACAACTTTTTACACTGGTTGCAAATTCTTGGAAATAATAATCAAACATTTAGAATTACATGAAATAATCAACTATGAAAAACGGAAATGACAAAATAAAATTATCAAGAAAATTGAATCACAAGTTTAGAAACAAAAAAAAAATCCAAAGCGATTGTAGATATCATGACTCATTGTCGCTACATTTTCCTTGATATTTCTATACATTTCAACGCGGCTGACTAAAATGACTTTTCTCATTCCTGATTCTATTATTGAAACGAATTTCAGGCATAACTTTGTTACTAAATTCCAGCATTCGGATGAAAACTCTACTCAGAGCCAAATTTTATTGTCTTGAACACAACAAATTTTCGGGAGAAACAGATTTGGTATTGACAAATTAATTGGAAAATACACTTGATGTATTAATTTAATTTTTATGAACACTATAATCCTTTTTAATTAAACTCCAGATTACTTTTTAATTGGAAGCTAGCGGATGAAAACAATTTGTTTGGCGGCGACTATACAAAGCAATTGTAATTGTTTTAGTAAATGAAACTGACAGGAAAATAAATTTTTATGAAACATCTCTCGTGTTGAATTGACAAGATTAAACAGTTATTATTTTTATTATTGTATAGTCAAGTTCACAGAATCACAAATTTTGCATACATGCAATCATAATATAAAGTTATATATGTAACCATGTATAAACTTTTGTTTAGAACACATTTTCAAAATGCATCCGAAATATGCCGAGAAACTGTAAAAAGATAAATAGTTTTCAGAAATAAACAAATTATTGGAAAAAAGATAATTATTTTTAGCATAAAAAACCGAGGCATCAATTGGAACATTTGAACAGTGTGACAGATGATTGTTTTTAGGTCAAGTAAGTTGTTTATTTTTGGTTTGAACAAAATTATTGACAGCGCGATGAGATGTTTATTCCATTCTACTGATGACAATGCAGTTTATAAACAACTTTCGTTCTATTATGTCACGATTAAAAGAATAAAATTGTTTATTTGGATCATACAATCGATAATTATGATGTTACAAAAGAAGAACAAAAAATATACAACTGATGAAGAAAAGATGAAATCCTTTGTCAGCAGCTGTTATGATTTTGTCATGTCTGCAATAAATTTTGCCGCGTCCCATTAATTGTGTCTAATATTCGAAAATGTTTGGCAAGCAGCCAGCAAAGGTGAACTTTCTAGCAGAGGTGAAATCAATCGTACGAGTGCATTGTAGAACAAAAACAGACCGCCAAATCGTCTTACACAGGTGCTAGTGTATTTTCTCATGTCAACAAAATTTAATCCTATTTCGAATGCGTGAATGCAAATCGCCAGGAACGTGTTTACATAATTTACTACAATTTTATGATATTGGATGCTCTCGCTCACTACATCGACTGTCACAATTTTCGATTGCAACATTTTCTTGCTGATAAAAACCAAGACGTTATTTAATAACGGAGTTGTGTAAATTTATATGCAATATAAAAATTGAACAAACTGAATAAAATTTGTATCTCATCGTTTGCATCTGTAGTTCTTCACGATTGCTTGACAAATTGAATTCGGGACTGAAGTTGATGGACTTTCGTAAAAAGAAGGAGCATCTTTTGATTTGATGATGTGTGAAGTTATTCAACATATAAGAGTTACGTAGTTTTTATTTGCTTCAAATCAGCAACTATAGAGCAGAGTCGCAATCATCTTGTGTTATGTCATCAATACACCTGTTTTTCACTCTATTGGCATCATTCACGTATTACCTCCTCGTTAAAGCTGTAACCTTTGACCCCGATTCATTGGCAAAGAAGTTCGTCTCAAAAAAATTATTCCATTTAGTTCTGCTTGCTTCAATTGTTTAATTATTTTTTCCATTTTTTGTCATTTTTAATTTGGTGGTAATGAAATATTGTTTTTCAGCTTTGTTTGTATATTAATTGTCAAGTTGTTTATACATTGAATTACTTTTGTTAGTCAATTGAAATAGAAATTATGTGTGAGTTCAAAGAACTATCTATTTACTTAAATGATCAATTTGGAGGTAATGAAAAGTTGTAACATTCAAAAGTCAAATTGGCGTATTAAAATCAATCAAATTGACAAACGACTCAATTTTGAGATCTATGTGCCGATCGGTGTTCACGAATGTACGTCAGTGGTTAAGAATAGATGAGTTCACACTATGACAGTCTACGTGCGAAGTTAGTTAAATGATTTGCAACATGGCTAGGCACGCAACATCTTAACATACAATTTTTATGCATAACAAATTGCGCATGATTATGTTAGTTATGTAATTTGTATAATGTGTAACATATTACTTTTTTTTGTTTGAACAACCAAAAATAAATCAAAGTGAAAAATAAAATTAAACTCATATAACAGTTGTAACATTATATTATCAAAGAGATCATATGATAAAGAATGTAGAAATGTGAAAAATATATTTTGTAAGCAAAAAAGTTTCGGGGACATTAAATTACACATTTTTTGTCTTGCTGTGTAGTTCATCTTTGATGTTGTCGACTTTGTGTGCTATAATTAATATCGAAGAATTAAGACGTTCGCCCAGTTGTCTAGCGAGTTCAAAACAATTTTCAACAAACGTTCCCACTCTACATTCAACCTAAGCAAAATTCTTCGTAGATTCATTCTTAACGATTCAAAAGTCATTCACCGCAGTGACGACATTTTTGTGTATCTCTAGAACTGACAAATGAATTCGTCACTTTTACTGAAAAAAAAAAAAACGACTCATGACTAAATGTTTATTTTTATTAGTTTTGCATTTGTCGTTTTATAAATCTTAAACATATTGTTGCACTTTTTATATAATATTTTGATGTTTTTTATGAGAAATCGTTCTTGATTATTATTCAGAAATCGTTCTAGTGGCTTTTTTATTTCCAGACGAATTTAATCGTTTTAGCAAAATTATCAAGGATGGAAATGCTAACCAAGCAAATTTTTGTATGTCGCAAATCACAAACATAAACGTATTTTTTATAATTTCTCGGCATTAAGAAATTATAATAAAGACTGTTTTCTAATTACAAAATTAAACCTGTAAAAAGAGCTACACTTGACACTTGACCGCTGGTCAATATTTACAAGATAGAAAATGAAAAAGTCATGCGGAAAAATGATTTTCATTCCTCTCTCTCTCTCTCTCTCTCTCTCTCTCTCTCTCTCTCTCTTTCTCATGCAATTTAATATCATTTTTTTTATTGAAACTAGATCTGAATTTAATAAAAATTGAAATTCTTTTAAATTTTGAGTTAATTTGAAACATTTTATCCTTGTCAAATGTCAAATTACTTCATTGCTTATACTTCAAGAAAATATTTTTAGAACAACAACTAACTTTTACTCTATCTAAGTATTATTATAATGGTTTTATAATTGTTATTCTAAAAATATAATTTTCCGTTCAACAAAGAAGAATTTGAAAACTTTTCAACTCGTACAAATAACTTGTTTTCAAAAACAGAAAGTTACTTCAGAATTTGTTCTTCGTTTATTTATAAGAAAACAAAAAGCAACAAAATTATTTTTATCGGTTAAAAACTTCCTCGTATCGAAAGTGAATGGTATTTTTTATCAGGAAACACAAAGCCTAAAGCGTTAAGAAGGCCGGCTGTGATTTTCTACATACGGACAGCTTGGGACAATCCAAATACGTCATACAAATCAATGCCTTTGTTCTTATCGTAAGCATTAATTTATTTCGAGCGCCGAATGGAAACGAACTACATCATTTAGAAACCTCTCGACAAATCTCGATTTTAATGGTTTCTTAATCTTCTAATCAACAGTTTGGTAGAAAAGTCATTTTCGATTAAAGAGCACAATAACAATCTGTCTGCGAAGTGTAAAACCTCCAACACGTGTTTTTGTAGCATTAAGTTTCATCACCGAAACGATACCGTCGCATAAAAATTAAACAAGTTATAGTGGTATGACGGTAATAAAAAAAAAAAAAAATATTTAACCGTCTCCAGTTATATAAAGTTCAGCATAACATTGCACTTCGTGCTGGAGACAATTATTTTGCCTACGCATTATCTAAACTAAATCTTATTAAGCCAAAGTGCCATTGTCAGTCTGAACTTTTCATCTACACACAGGAGGATATACAAGTTGACTCAAACCACAAATTTTCTTTCCCCATCCATAACACTGAATATTATCTTATCGCTCTAATCGAGTGGAGAGAGAGAAAAAAAAACATTGTTCCAAGTGTGACATTTCGTGTTATCACTTCCTTAGATTGTGAGTCAAGTTAGATTTACAAAGCTGCTGATGATATTTTGTACGCGAACAAAATACTTTGCATCTCGAACGTAATAAGGAGTGGGATGAACAAATCAAATGAAATCATAAACAAAAACGTGCAACAACAAAAAATCATAAATGAATCAGAATGTTTAAACAAATCATAAAAACAAATAGATTATAAAATAAGGTGACAACTTTTGGCTGTTTTTTGGTCAAAGCTAAATGACCATCTTTCAAAGATGGTTCGAAGTGAGGGGGGGGGGGGAATGCGGTTAAGAGGCGGAAGTGGGCAACCGCATTTTTCGGACGGACAATTAAATTCGCGAGGAAAGTCTATCACGGTCTAATTGAGAAACTAACCCTGAGAGCGTGAAACGCGTCGATATTTACAACACTGGCGGCATGCTTGAGCTGCGGTTTCTTCTTCTTGGGCGGTCGGCGCAAACTGGAGAACCAGTTGGCCGCGACCACGGCGGCTTTGAATTTGCTCGAGGGCTTTGGAATCTCGCAAGCGACAGCCTGCTGCACGACGTCGTCGAGAGCCGTGTCCACCGAGCTGCACTTGGTATAAATCATATCACCACTCGGGCACAAACGTCAACACTGAAACGCTCGCCAGCCGGACGGCGGCGCACATCAGAAAGCCACAATACGTACTAGTCGCGAGGAGCGCGCACCGACCGGTGCCAAAATTTTTTCACCTACACTATAACACGACTTTTATTTATATTTGGATTTTGCGATTTGCGTTTATTGCAACCGACTGGGCGCTCGCTCGGCCGCGCATCGTCGACTAAAGTCCGGCCGGGCTTATCAGCACGCCGCGTTTCAAAATCAAAGTTGTCGGCGGCGCGCGTTTCAAAAGAAGAACCGGAGCTGCGCTCTGCACCACGGTCGCCGCCACCGACCGCACTCCGACTGTCACGCCGAGCGCGAGAGCCGCGCGCGCCAGACACCCGAGCGTGTGTATTTGTAAAAAAGATATTTATAGCGGAAGAGAACGCGCTACTTCCGGCCCGAGAGTTTTATCCCGCCAATGCCGGCCTGCCAAATTTGATCAACGGATTATCAGCTAATGGCTTGTTTGTTTTTTGAAAATTTTCCTCTCTCCCCTCTCCTCTTCTCTCATTCGCCATTCATTCAATGTAACATGCTTCCGAGGCGTATTTATGTACACTCGTGTGGGGAAACAAATTGTTAGGGAAAAAAAAATTCGAATTAAATTGGCGTCATTAAGATTTAACTAGAAATAATTTCTTTCTAATGTTTTCAATGAAGTTTGGTATCCATTTTGTATCGTATTGAAATTGAATCGGATAATGATGTCAGAGAATAGTGGGAAAAACATCAAGGCAAAATCCTCAGATCATAAAAGTAAAAAATTTATGTACACCGCTAAAAATTGACGTAAATTACACATAAATGGCGCAAATGTGTGATATATTTAGATGTTTTTATACACTTGAATATTTTATTTATAGATACATCTATAGCCCTTATCACATATGGTACATATATGTCATGTAAATAAGAAAAACATACTCTACCACATATCATATATGATATATGAAATTATATTAAAAATCATTACCTTGCAACGTTGCAATTGAATTTATGTATGTCTGGGATGTATCAGTGAGTCATAATTTTGTATACTATGACTGAAATATGTCCTTTCGGGATCAATGTTTACCGAAGAAAATCTAGCCAGAGTTAGGCCACAATAGGGTTGCCTGGTTGATATCTATTCCTGTCATAAATCAATTTAGCTATTTCTGAGCTTTGATTTGGACACAGTACCAGGGTCGTCCAATAATCTCAAATGCACGGTCGAGTATTAAACTGTTTAATTGAATTTAATTTGATTGTTAGAAAAGCATGCTTTTGCTGGGACTATTTTCATGACTCACTGTCAAAGTCATTCAATGTGGAAACATTGCCCAGGGGTGACTGATAACATGATATTTCACTTTTTTGTTTATTTTTAAATAAATAGTTTCGTCTTTATATTCTTTTTCCAAATAAAATAAATAAAATAAAAGAAAAATAAACAAAAAAAAAACAAAAAACAAAAAATGGTAATTAAGAGTGTTCCAAATCTTCCATTTTCATTTTAATACGTATTTTTAATAGATAAGAAACTTAAAATTTTCTGTACAATTAAGCAACACCTCTGTAAGATAAATTTTCCAACTAAAGTTGGTGTGGTCAAATGTAATATTAAACTACATGATAACTAAATTTAGTCCGCGGTTATGGCCTAAATGAAATTCAGTGCGACTTTTGTCAAGACATTATAACTAAAATTGCATTAATATTCATTGCTATTTCATTTATCATCTGATTTTATTTTTCGTTTCATGCCGCCTTATTAATTACACGTCGTTATCTCGTCGCATGATCTGCGGTTGGCGACCCTGAACATTTTAACCGTTATCTTAACAACGGTTTATGGGTGGTAAAGGGTTTTCATTTTTGTGTTAATTTTATCACCATTTTAATAAAATGTAACAACACTTTTGCAAACATGGCGCAAACATTTTTAGCCACCACAAAAAAATCGATGAAAAGAGTTTTCTAATCATATGAAGTGGGATTAAAAAGTGCTAACATTAAAAATGGTTCAAAAAAGTGTCCAAAGAGTCGAGATCTTCCAGTGATCGATTGAATTGTGTCAAGGCTCTTAGCACCTTGTTGTGTCATATGTAGAAGCTACAATTAAAGCTAATTAATGATTTCATAATGTGAAAATTTCGTTTTAAATTCAGCTCTTGTTGGAACAATGATACACATACGATTCTTTATCTTTGGCTCTGTGGAAGTTGCGTAAATGTTTCCGTAAATATAAACCGGTGTAAATTTATGTTCAGTTTACACAAACATTAACGTCACAAACAATAGCGGGTTCTTGCAAAAGATGCCTCAAGTACATGAATGAGAGCAGACAGTATATGTACGCCTATTTCATGTTGTATACAATAAAACTATCCTTTCGTTTAAAGTCGAGATGTTTTATTTATGAAGAGATTCAAATCAATCAAAAGTGTACTTGACTAACTTATTTTCAACTTTACTGATTGTTGACTTTTTGTTTTATACTTTGCAAGAATGAACCTAAAAACTTGATTTAGCGAACCGTTCAAATAAAATGTTTTGAATAAAAAAATTATAAATTTTCGGTAAAAACGAAAAAAAGAATTTTGTATATTTTTTCCTCTGAAATAAAACGAATTTATTGTCCGCTACATTTCAGGACGTTTTGTCATACAATAAAAATGAGATACAAGCTGCAGATAACGTACGGACACGATAGAGCAATCAGTGCGGTCCAAAGCGATTGCAATAAAAATATTTTTTTTTGTGAAAAAGAATTACGTAAAATATAACAATTAGTAAAGTATAATAAATGATGATACATAATTTGTGTACGTAACTAGTTATGAACTACATGTGTTGTACGCAGTAATCTGCATGATAAACTATTAATACTAACTTGTATTTCAAGTAATAATTCTGTCTTCTTTCTCCTGATATCAATTAATATCTTTTGCTGCTCCGGCGTTAGATCTGCAACAAAAACAATCGAATCAAAAATGGTAAAGAAATTGGAAGGAAGAAAGAAAGAAAAAATAAGACACTATTTGCGAAGTGAAAATTAAAATTGTTTGTCAAACGTTTGTTTATTAAACTCTTTGATATTCATTAGTCCAAAGTGTGTCTGAACTTTTTAATGATAAGATCTTTGGCAAGCAAAATTTTCCAAGCTCAGAAAATAAGAGAACAAACATAAAAACTAAGATACACTTTTGCCAATTGAACAAAAATCAATGTTTCAGTTGAGATAGTTTTGTCGATTTAATTTCTCCTAAGGAATATATATATATTTTTTTTAAATTTTGACGTTCATGGAATTTCTAGTTCCGGTGGGAACCAAGTTGTCATTGTTCGCCATTGTTCGAGAAGACATTTGTTGAAGGAAGTCAATATTTCACAGACGAATACCGGGACACTATTCCTAGGATTCTTGGATTCAAATCTTCAATTATTACATTACAAAAGTCATTTTCACATTGCATCACAAATTCCAGAAAAAAAAAAATAATAACTACATATTCCAAGTGAAGAAAAAAGTAAAATGTATTGAATAAATGAGCAAATGTAATAAATAATAAATTATGAAAACAAACAATGAAAATAATGTTACATTTTAAATGATTTTAACAAGCTCTTCTACCTCTGATATTCTATCTCAGGTGTATATCACAAAGTCGGTATCCCTTTATACGGAGCCAGTATTCCATATCATATAAATAGTATATAGGTTATATGCACCAGTATACGCACTGCTGATACACAGAGTGCAAGCCATGCAGAATCGTGTAATTAACGCGAATAAAATTCACTTCAACCATAAGTGAGGCAAAAAAAGGGAACAGACAAAAAATAACGAATGTATAGAGCGGTAATAATTCCACGTATGTCGTTTCGCCTTTGTACTCTTGATCATAAACAATAGCTGTCACGCTAATCCAATTAATACTTTTTCCACAATTCAGAGCACTTTGCTCCACACCCCAAAAACCTATTTATGTAACGAGCGGATTTCAGTTTTGCCATACATTAATTTCACACGATGTGCACGATGTAAAAAAAAAACTATATCAGGATTTTACTTTTTTATTGGATCTTTTGGTGTTGAATAATTGCCAACATCTGCATCACGAATAAATCTTTGCAATCGAGACAAGAGCTTGTGCCGTGCGTGTGTCGCTCATAAAAATATGTTATTGGGAGAGTTTGACAGCAAAGCATAATTAAACCAACGTCTCATTGACAAAGGTCTTGTGTCAAATGCAAGGCACAACCCTGCATCAGCCATCAGTCATCTGAAACCGTTAATTGATGATCTAGGTTAAGGGAAGACAATTTATCTGCAAGATTCTGCGAGATGACTGGAAAGTAAACAAAGAGTTGACGAGCAAGAAGAGGGTACAGATGGAACGATGTAAACAAACAACAATGCAGAAATGTTGCAAAGTGTTTGTTTACAGGTGTGATTTGGAGTAGGAATGACCGATGGTTGATAGGTAGAGCGCATGCGCACGATGACAAATTGGGCTTAGCTGTACAGATGGGTTTTGCCAAACAAAAAGGTTTGTTGCTGTTTACCTGCGATGCCAAACTGGTCGATCTGATGAGCTCCAGTGTTCATTCCAGATACTCCCAAATCATCCAGATCTTGCCACATCTCCGATGGCTGACAATTTTCGGTATACCCCCGAACACATCAAGTCGCGACTTTATTCGAGCGGCGCCATTTTTGCTATTTTCATTTTCGTTAACAGATTCAACACAGCAGTCAGCGGACCGCGGCGCAATCAAACGGCTGGATCGGGAACAACATAACGCCCCGATTGGGAGAGGCTCATTCAGAACTCCATCGACCGTTGAAAGGCTCGGCTGCGCGCCTTATCCCTTCGTTTGTGGCGGTCGGTAATAAAGATACCTATATATATTGAGTCCCCAATGTTTATTATTTATTTATTCATATATCACAATTTTTGGTTTTTAATGAAAAATAATTGCTCATTTGTTTCGTTATTCAGTTTTTGTTTACATTCTCGAGTTATTTATTATTTTTATCATTTTTTATATAACATTTGATAAAAAATACGCAATAAAAATAATCGATATCATATTGTCAACGAATGAAAATGTTGTAGATTGATTTCATATAATTTTTTAACTTTGTTTTAAATTTAAAATACCATTTGATGTTTTTTGAGCTTAAAAAAATGTTTTTGTCAAGTGATTTTATTTTATAAGAGCTAGAAATGCATCATATTGAACTACACAGATAGAACAGGATGGTCATGTATAAATTATTATTGAATAATGACTCACGTTTCATTACGTTTTCTAACCGCAGAGAATGGAGCTAATTCAATGAGAGTTTGCTCTGACTCAAATTACTTGGGGCGATTATTTCTTTCAAGTATAGTCTTACTTTATCATAAGTAGTTTTATTCTTTTTGATATACAAAAAAAAAACATAAATAAAAAGTCTTCTGATTTTATCGATTAGTCAATTACTCAGTCTTCTTTTAAAGCAAGAAAATAAAAAAAACCAATTGATAATGTATCGAATAATGTTATCTTCATGTCTGAACAAAAAATTGGAGAAAAAAAATTTGTATCAATTTAAGTAGACCACCTTTTAAAGATTGGATCATGAACAAAATGATCGCAATTTGTTAATTGAAATGCAGCGGTTTTACTATGTGCGCTAGATTTGAACGCGCTCATAAAATGTAAATATTTAACAATGTCGCATGTCAGTCCGTATAGCAATCAGACGTTCAAATCGTTTAGTGCCGAAGAATTCTCGCAGTTTGTTAACATAAAACGTCAAAAGAAACAACGATTGTGTGTTACTCATCGACATCTAAATTGCAAAACATCCTTTTTATTGAGTACACTGATTTTTCATCTCTGTCGACCAAGTTAAATGTTTTTCGGTTGAATAAAAGAAAACCTAACAAAATAAGTCAAAGCATAATTTTTGTTAAACAAATTTAAATAAATATAATTTTTGTTTTAATTATCAACTTGCTAAAACTAAAAATCTAATCATCGTAATAATAATTTCAAAATTATAAACACGTTTGTTTCTCAATATATAACTAAAACATTTGTTGTTTTGAATATTTTCAGACAGTTATCAATGAATGAGAAGTTTGTTGCGGTGCAAGACTTGGACCGATTTCAACCCCCTCGAGAGACAAACTCATTGTGTTTATTGAACCCCTTTCTCGTGCAGACACTGGCTCTAGGACACATGGCGTGTATGAAGCCATCGGTACGCATGCGCTCGCGCAATGTTCGACCTGAGCCTATACTCGACGAGCTGCGCAAAGCGAAAATAAAATATACTCGTTACTCCGAAGACATTTCAGCGGCACTTGGATGTGTCACTCGTCTAGTTAACTTCTGTCGATGGAAAGCAGAATTCAAATGTTCGCGCAAAAAACGATCTTGCATCGTCAACTGTTTTTATTGTCATTTATTCATTCTACAGATGTGTCGGTGTTTTTAACTCAACCCCTTTAGAATCCAGTGTATTTCCCCCAAAAGGGTAGTTTTGTAGGGAAAGATGTGAACATTCATCCCCGCAAGAGGTAATTATTTTGCTTACATTATTTTGTTTCCACTATTATATTCTATTATACGTCTTATTTTTTAATCTTTCCAAAAGAAAATTTAGATTGTAGATTTGGATAAACAATGGAACCAATGTGAATTGTATTTTGGTAAAATGTGTTGACGAAGTTTTGTAATTGTGTGTTAAACAGTTGGTTATATAGACAAACGAAAGTATTGTTGAATAGGTCTAAACCATAATCTGAAATTTGATAAGAAATAGATTAGAAGATTAAAATAGATCATTCATTATTCCGCCCAAAAATAATGAGGATTCCTTTTTAATATTGATCACGAATTCCATCAAATTCAATGAACAGTATTATTATATTTTTTTCAGACCTAATATATGAAACTTCATAGGTGTTCAAATAAAAATGACTAACAGCAAAAAGGCATATGTTATGATAAAATGCCGCGTAATTTAATATCATAAACTCTTGTAATGAAAGCTGAATACAATGCCGTTTCAATTAAATAATATTTCAATAATGAGTCAGAACAATTGTTAATGTTGTATATAACATTACAAACAATAAGAATAATTGAATCGTTGCTTCAATTCATTTTTACATTTTGTAGACTTGAAATAAACAAAATTAGCTGAAATTGCTGGAAAAAATGGAAAAAATAATAAAAATAACATGTAAAGAATAAATTAATAAAAATTACAATTACCTCTCAGTATTTAAAAATTTAAATTGAAACTTTACTACCCGTTCAGTTATATATTTTTAGATAAACATCGAAAGAATAGAAAAATAAATTAAAATTTTACATTTAGTTATCGATGCATACTGATTGAAAATAAACTTTTTTCCTTGTTCTATTGCGTTTCTCAAATAAATAATAAAGAAAAGTTAATTACCGTACAAAGGTGGAAAAGAAGAATATACGTATAAGAAGTTTCATAAAGACAAACAAATGAAAGAAACATAAAATAGCATTCAATGTTTATCATAAAACTAATCACATGGCATAACAATGAAACACCTAGTGCAAAACTGAAACACACCTGTCATGTAAAATCAGTGTCTTTAGCCGCGACACGTAATGATAATAAATTTCACTTATGTCACAGCGAGCCTTGCTTCATTGTACTTATTCCCGTTTGTCCTTGAGATTAGCCACTTTGTAAAATTTATAAGCAGAAGGTAATAGAATGGTTCATATATTTTTCCTGGTCGATTCTGTCATCGATTGATCCAATTTTTGATGGAAAAAATGCATTTGTTTAATAAGCGAGTGGGTATATTATACAGAGAGGCCGGCAAATGATTCGCCAAGTCATTGAAGGAAAAAATTGTGATCTTAAATTGGCTGATAATTTCTAATATGTTTTTTTTTGCGTATGAAAAAAAGATGACTTTAAAATTGGTGCAATTAATATAATTGCCTGAAAATTGCATATTTTTATTTTTCATATAAAAATGACGACTTACAATTTTTTTTCAAACAAATCAGGAAAGAATAATTTGACAATTTCATAATATTCAAAAAGATTTTATTAAAAAGATTTGGTATACAAAAAATGTTGACAAAAATTATAATCATATCTGTTTTTGCTGATAATTTGTAGCTAATCAACAAAATGAAATCGAACCTGCTGCATTGGAACATATCGGAAAACTCCAATATTTACTCACAATTTCAGTCACCGGATATCAGTCACAAAAGGGACAAGGAAGTCGATTGCAACAATGTTATCCCAGGTGTTGCGTTTAAACTCTGGATTTCCCATTATGTAACACCAAAGATGCAAATTGTTAGCAAACCGAACTTCTGATGAAGAAAAAAGAATTTGCTACGGTGTGATAGAAGAAAGAAAATTTAATTATCTTAATCAAAAATCAGAAACAAGATGACAGCAAGATTTGTAGCAAGGAAGATGCTCAAGAGAGTACTTTTGGCATCTGGTTGTGCACTATTTTTGTTCATTATTGTACTCGCCAAGGATAAAGAATTGCTATCAAATTTACAGTTCTTCGCTTATGAAGAATACGGAAATAGGGATATTGCGTGTTATGAGGAAGAGAGTAACATTGAAAGTTTGGAATTGTTCGATACAAGTTTACCAGGTAATTATACTTTATATTCATTTAATATTTATATCATATAATTTATTGATTTACACAACGATTAACGGTTTATTTCAATTATTCATTCATATTAATGACCTTGAGAAAGTTTATATGTAGTGGAAGTTTCTAACATGGAAAATAACGGAATTTTTTTTTTTGCTGTAACACGAAAGAAAAGTCCAAAAAGTCAGAATAAGTCTTCATATTGAAGCACTACTCGAATTAGATTCC